>JAKTTS010000178.1:0-27819 GCA_030560485.1 Ascoidea tarda (nom. inval.) | reverse complement strand
AAAGCAATAATAAAATTTTTTTATTGTGTCAGTTTAGAAGTTTAACTTAAAATTTTTGAGCAAAAGAATGCTTATAATAATTATTTTTGATTGTTTACGCAGTAAAAAAATTTTACAATGATTTTTGTTTTGTAATATAAATATTAATTTTAGATATATACTATTTAATAATTCAATTTATGAAAAATAAAACCAAATATTATTTGATAGATAAATATTAATTATGTAATTCAATATATGATAATTTCAATAACTTCAATAATCTAAATTAAAAATAAATTATATGTTGTATGTATAATTTCAAAACTTCAACATATGATAATAAATAGTCTATTTTCAAGTCAAGCAACACTTGAAATACTTGCTCGTATTTTTATTGAACATGAAATTTTTTCTCTGATAATAATAGCTCAAAAGCAGGTTGTTTCTTGGATCGAGTTTTTAGTTATCCAATGATAACATTGCTTGTTTAGCAACAATCAAAATCAATTCTGAGTTTTGCTTTTTTCTGTATTTTTATTCTCCGAGATTTGTGCACTTTCCTAAAACGGAAATTGCTCTTTATATCTGGTGCTTTTCCACCAATCATCGAGCGTTATGCTTGGATCAATCTTATGATATGAATCTTTTTTTGTTTTTTTTTTGCCTTTAAAAGCAGTCATGGCTATTATGTCAATGATCAATGATGGTCATTTTAAATATTGATACGACCCCATGTGTCAATTCATCGAATGTGCTTAAAATGCTCAAGACAACTGTTTTCTGACAACATAAAAGAACGAGTTCTTTCCCAATTGTTTTTTTTTTGTTCTCTTTCTATCTATTAATTACTTATCACAGCTTAACCAAAGTAACTCAATTGCTCATTAATCTGTCTAACTTATAACAACTTATAATAATTTTATTTGTTTGTTATATTATCTTGCCATCACTTTAGTCGACTTCGTTCACAATGTCCTCCTTAATTACATCAGTTAATCGATCTGCCAATGGCTTGAAGCGTTTCCACCTCAAACCATCAAGAGCCCAAGTCAACAAATGTATTTCTGGAGCTGATGTCGACTCTACTTTTGATTCTGATTCTGATTCCGATTGTGGTTCTGGTTCTTATTTACCAAAAACTTTCTATCTAGATACTTTATCACCATTAGGTTTGACTGCTGCTGGTCATGAGACTTATTCTCGTTTTGACATGTCTCGTATTAACAGACTATCTGCTCCTGTCAACAAACTATCTGTTGCTGCTGAAAACCCAGCTATTTCGATTCCTATTTCTAACTCTTCCTCTTCTTTTATTTACTCAAAGTCGCTGTCTACTTACAGCGATGATGATGCCTCTGACCTCAGCAGCCAGAATTCAGTCACAACTGATGTTACTGATGTTGAGTCAGAGCTACAGGATCAAAAACAAAAGCTACAGTTTACGCTCAAACAGCAAATTCTCCAAAAGGAAATGGACATCAACAACTTGGTCATTGCTGCTCATGAAAGACATTCTAAGAAGCAACAGGTTTTGAAGCAATTTGATCCCTCCATCGAAATCGATGAAAACGAATACAAATATGTTGACACATTCAACTATGCTGTCTCCAAAAGAACAGCTTTCAAAAAATGTATGAGAAAGCTCAGAAACTTGATTGTCTCCAAAACACATCGTCGTGGTAAGAACAGTGGCGACGACAATGGTGTTTCTGCTGCTGATGCCTATTGCAACCAATTCAAGTCCAAACAATCACACACTTCAAAGCGCAATTACAACAAAGATGCTTTTTATCAAGCTATGGCTGAATTGGTATATCTTGAATATCAAGACCAGTTGGAAAGCCTTAAGGGCCATTATTAGTATTTCGTTTCCACCACACCACACTATACTATACTATATTATATTATATTTTTGTTGTTCATTTCTATATTCTATGTTTTGTTCTACATTCTATTCCACTGATCTCTATTCCACCAATCCCTATTCCTCTATTCCACTAATCTATTGCTGGTCAATGCTTTTCACTAATTTTTAATTTTTTTTGGTTCTGGTTTATTTCTATTCCTATTTCTATTCTAATTTATTATTTTATTATTTATTATTTTATTATTTATTATTTTATTATTTATTATTTATTATTTTACTATTTTACTATTTTACTATTACTCCTCTGTTTATACATCCAATATAATATAACGTAATTTTCCACTCATTTCCCAAACTGTATATTGTATACTTTTTCGAATGCAAAAACTAATTTGAGATAATTTGAGATAATTTTAGATAATTTGAATTGATTTTTAATTAATTCTTAATTGGTCATCAAAAATTTCATTTTGGTTGAAAAGTTTAAAAGAAAAGAGATCATTTTGTAGCCATTGGTCTTTATAAATTTGACTTGAGTACAAAGTAATTGGCGATTTCAAAAAACGAATTTGATTTTTATCAGCGATTTCGAAATCTTCGATTCTTATAACTGCAAATTGTATTTTAGGGTTTGAGTTTGAGTTTGAGTTTGAGTTTGAGTTGTTATTATTGTTGATGGTGTTGTATGGAATAAAGTCAAATTGATTGATTAATTGATTATAATTTAAAAAAAGTAGAGTTGAGTTTTTAATTAGGAATATAGAGTTTGCGGTTGAGTTTGTTAGTCTTGATTTGTTTTTTCTTTCGTAATTTGAAATGGCATTTTTTGAGAATTCACACAAGATTGAATGAGAGGAATCAGATAGCAAAGCTTTTACAATGCCATTGGTATCGATTTTAATAAATTTTAATAATTTTAGTAAATTACAATTTTTAGGTTGATTGTTGAAGTGTTTAATGGGGATTGAAGTTTTTTGGATATAAATTAGAATTGAGTCAAGTAGCCAATTTTGTAGTAAAGAAGAGCTGAGAACCTTTTCTGAGTCAGTGACAATGGGAGGCATTGATGGGAAGGGCAGCAGAAGAAGCAGAAGAAGCAGAAGATGTGGAAGAGGAAATGGGTTAGAAATGAGCGGCATGTGATTTGCTATTACCAGCCATTCCATTCACCCAAAGAAGCAGATGATGATGGCTTGTGGCTAATGGTGGCAAGGCACGTGAAATTTCGCTTTTTCGGATTAGAAAAGAAAAGCAATGATTTTTTTTTGTATTGATCTTTTTATTGGGTTATTTGATGAAAGCGTATGGGATGAAATGAGAGAAGATGAGGAGATGAAGTATAAATAGAAAGGCAGTTCGAGAGAAATCGAATTATTAGATAATTAAATAATTGATTTTTATTTTATTTTTTTCTTTCTTGGGCATTGATATTGATATTGATAATTAATGAAAATTATTAGCAATTATTAATAAGTTCAAAATGGTTAAATTATTGGTTGGACTAAATTGTGAAGATGAACGACACTTGTTGATTGGGACCAGTGGAATTAGTTTATTTCGATTACAAATGTTGATTGAGAACAAAGTGAGACCTATAATATTGATACCGTATGGTATTATGGAGGTTAGCAGTACATTAGGAGAGTATATTTTAGAGAATAAGAGCAAGGGCATAGTTGAGGTAATTGAGATTGAACCAGAGAAAATGAGAATTGGAGCAATTGAAAAAATAATAAAGAGTGTTGGAAGAGAAGCAGTTGGGAGGATAATTGATAGAGTATTTGTTACATTGGGAAAAGAGTATGAAAAGTTGAAAAGAGAAATATATGGAGTTTGCATAAGATTAAGGATACCTATCAATACCACAGATGAGCCAGGGTTGTGTTCATTTACAATATTGTCGAGTTATAAAGATGGGGATTTTCAGGTTGGATTGACGACTAATGGGAAGGGATGCAGGTTAGCGTCCAAGCTCAAGAGGAATATTGTTAGTAAATTGCCAAAGAATTTGAGTGGGATATGCGATAATATAGGAAAATTGAAGAAGAGAATCCAGGAAGATGATAAAAGTAGACTTGATAATGAAAACAGCAATGGATGTGATAATGGCAATGATAACGATAATGATTATGATAATGATAATGAGGAAGATATGTTGCCGAACAATAGGATTAATAAAATATATGATAAAGATTATCGGGAGGAGAACTTGTATCGAAAATATGTCAATGAGGAAGAATTGAAGTTGCAACGAACCAGATGGCTATCCCAAATCATTGAGTATTTTCCATTAGAAAAGCTAAGTGAAATATGCATTGATGAGTTATCGTTAATTTATAAAGATAAAGAAGATCAACTGGCATTGAACAAAAAGTTGCCAGATATAAGCACATTTCATGGTGAGATTAGCTTAAGAAGCAAGAAACCAGGAGAGCTAAACGGAAACGGAAACGGACACGGAAATGGGAATGGATATAGAAAAAAAGGGAAAATATCGCTAATCGGATCAGGGCCTGGATCTATATCGATGCTAACAATTGGAGCAATTAAAGAGATATATTCAGCAGACTTGATATTAGCAGACAAGTTGATATCGAAAGAGGTATTGGAATTGATAAGCAAAAATGAAAATGGCGGTGGTAAAAAACAGGAAATCTACATTGCAAAGAAGTTTCCAGGAAACGCCGAGAGAGCGCAAAAGGAGTTGTTGGAGAAGGGATTGGTAGGGTTGGAAAAGGGATTGAAAGTGATCAGATTGAAGCAGGGAGACCCATACATCTTCGGCAGAGGAGGAGAAGAGTATCAGTACTTTCGTGATCGAGGGTACAGGCCGTTGATTGTTCCGGGGTTGAGCTCTTCGATGGTAGGACCCATCTTGGCGGATATTCCGGTGACGCACCGCAAGGTGAGTGACCAGTTTATCGTGAGCACGGGCACCGTGAAAGACGGGAAGTTTCCCGAAAATATTCCCCGGTACAACACACACACTACCGTGATCTTGTTGATGGTGTTGCACCGCTTGAGGGAGATGGTGGGCTACTTGGTGAGCGAGTTGGGGTATGACGCAGAGGTGCCCTGCTGCATTGTCGAGAGAGCGTCGAGCCCCGACCAGCGCATCATCCGCAGCCAGTTGAAAAACGTTGTGGAGGCCTTTGAGGTGGCGGGATCCAGGCCGCCGGGATTGTTGGTGATAGGCCACACGTGCGACTTGCTTCACGGCCACTTTAGAGGCAAGAGCAAGCAGCAGCACGGGGGACATGGGGAGCCACCAAAGTGGATTGTGGAAGAGGGCTACTCCGACATCGACGTGAACATTGCCGACGTCGCGCGGTACATACAAGAGTGAGTCGGTGGACTCGGGAATAAATGACCCGTCAAGCAGCCCCAGGACCAGGAAGACAGTTCCAGGAAATGTCCTAAAAAGCACGGCGTGTGCACCACGGCCACGAGTTTGGGGCTGACGTGTTGGGACGCACAGCGTGCGCGCAGAGAGCGGGCCGAGCGTGGTGATTGGTGGCCGAAGCGAGCGACGTAAAAGGAAGAGCTCCAGTTGCCGGCCCAGAAGAAGACGCAGCGCAGAAGGCGCGCAAAACAGCGATGGCGTCGTTGGGCGAGATTGCTCTGGAGCGCAACCCAACTCTTGGTTATCGAAGGCTGTTGGAAGCTGTTGGGACTTGTGAGCTACTCTCTTCTAGGACCCACTCTATTTTATTTAGTCCATTGCTCTCTCTGAAAATCTCTTGCAAGCTCTTACGGTCTATTATTATCCACTATAAGCTATCGTACAACACCATAACAACCTGGAGATTCTTTCGTTTTTTGTACAAAATTGGCAATTGATTGGCTGTTCTTACTGTGTTCTTACTGTGTTCTTACTGTGTTCTTACTGTGCTCTTGATAAGTGGTTCCAGTCCTCGCTCCTTCTCTCGTCGTTCTGTTGAACCCCAACACACTCGCACTCATCAACGAAACACTTCCACGCCAGATTTGTATAAATAGCCTGTATTCAACCATATCCAAACCAACAGCTATATCACTTCCCTATCACTCCTCTATCTCTTCTCTGGCTTCAGTTTTACCTTTCCCATTTATGTTTTTTAATTCAAATGAATTCATTTCAATTTTTGGCTAATAGAGTTGATAAGGCTTTCATAGTTGGCAAGGAAATCGTTGATAACATAAATTCTGATCTAAATATAACCGATGACAAAAAAAATATTACTCTTATTGACACTTATGATAATAATGAAAACAATGCAACCCTAACAACCAACACTGACCTGAATCAACCAAAAAATATCGCTACGCTTGATAATATCAACACCATCAACCCTACTAATAATGCCACTCATCATAACCCAATAATAAAAAACCAAAACAACTTCTCACAATTACAAAACACTTCTTCAATTCCTGCATCTTCTCAATCAATTTTTTCTAGCATTAATGACATTAACAACAACAATAACACTCTAATAACTATTCAGAATTCAAATCTCACTAACAATGTGTCCACCATAAATGACATAAACGATATAAACGATATAAGCGATATAAATAATATAAATAATGATACCAATAACACTAATGATAACGATAATATTAACCATAATGACAATTGTGATAATTATGATAATTATGATAATTATGATAATTCTTCAATTAGATTGTCAAACCCACTAAGCTCGTTATTCTATATTTTCATCTTCCCGTTAAATTTACTCTTAAAGCTTCTATCTTTCATTTTTTATCTTCTATTATACCCTGTACTCTTGTTCGATTCCAAATTTAATTATCAAATCAAAAAAGACATAAATACCAATCATAATATAATACCCAATAATAATAATAATAATAATAATAATAATGATAATAACATTATTATTATTAAGAACAATAAAAATATAGAAAAGTCTATATCCCAAAATGATTCACTCACTACTACCAGTAATATTAGTAGTGATGACGATAATAACAATGATAATAACAATGCTGAGAAAATCTTTAAGAAAAATTATTCTCTCAATTCTAATGATATAAAATCACCTACTTCCACTTCCACTTCAATCAACCCAAACATAACAAAAAACTTGCCTAATGCTTTATTCTACACAATAAACTTTGCCCAACTATTGAAAACACCCAAAAAGACTTTAATCCTTGATTTGGATGAAACTCTTATCCACTCTCTATCAAAATCAAGCCGTTTATCTATCACCTCCTCTGCTCATATGGTAGAAGTCAAACTAAACAATAATAATATTCCAACCCTATACTACGTCTACAAGAGACCCTATTGTGACGAATTCCTAAACATAGTAAGCCAATGGTTCAACCTAATCATCTTTACTGCTTCAGTTAAGGAATACGCAGACCCCATTATAAATCTATTAGAAAAGGATAAATTCTACTTCCAAAAAAGACTCTACAGAGACAATTGCACTTTAAACAAAGGCATCAACGGTATTGGCTACATCAAAGACTTGAAAATCTTAAACACACACTTATCCAAAGTCATCATGATCGATAATTCTCCCATAAGTTACTCCAAAAACCTAGAAAACGCTATAAGAATCGAAGGCTGGATTAATGATCCAACTGATATGGAACTATTGGAACTAATCCCACTACTAAAAGCCTTGAGATACACGAACGATGTCAGAACTATCCTAGGCCTCAAAAATGGCGAGCAGTTCTTCCAGCCCAAGAGGCAATCCATTTAATTCTCTTTTTTTATCTCTTTATCCCATCTGCCAACCACCAGTTGTGTTATATTATTATACTATAGCTAGTTGCTCTGTCTCACCACGTTCAGTTCTCTCTCTCTTTCTCACTTCCTCTCTTTCTACATACCTATATACCCATGCACGCCCCTCCTTCCTCTGCTTCTCCAGCCTCTGCAAAGGGTCACGTGCACACCACCGATTCTTTGCAGCACTTTCTGAAGTCCTCCAGAAACAGAATCAGAAGTAGAATCAGAACAAGAACAAGAACAAGAATACAAACCAAAACAAGCACTGGTTGTCTGTGGTTATCTTCCTCTCTTCTCTGAATTATTGCCAATTACCTTGCTTTGCTAATGGCAGAACCTCTTTGCAACTTCTTGCTCATCTCTTTGCCTGAGGATTCCACTCCCGCTGGCTTCAATAACTTGGAGACATACTTGGAGCAATCTCTTGTCAATGGAAAGTCCATTATATCAAAATTCAGCATTCCTTCTTTCAGAATTGGAACTTTGGACTCCCTAGTTGAAGAATCTGAAGATTTGAGTAAAATTGACTCCCAACTATTTGCCTCTTTGCAAAAAATCAACGATATCTTATCCACAATTTATGACAACAATCTTCATCTATTAAATGCTAACAAGTCCTTCAACAATAAATCTCCAATTGAATTCGTCGAATCCTTTAATTGGAACTATTCAAAATACAGAATCGAAAACAAATCAATTAAAGAACTAACCGACTTGATATCAAGCGACGCCTTTGATTTGGATAACGACTTAAAGGGCTTGTATAGCTCTTACAATGTTGCAAAGACAAATTTATCTGCTGCAAACAGGAAAAAAAATGGTGATTTAACTGTTCGATCCTTACATGATATAGTTGGTCCACAAAATTTTGTCTTAAATTCTGACCATTTATCCACTTTATTAATTGTCGTCCCCAAGGCTTTACAAAAAGATTGGTTGAATTCCTACGAATCTCTTTCAGATTTTGTTGTACCAAGATCTTCTCAAGAAATCTTCAATGACGATGATTATGTCTTGAATAATGTAACAGTTTTTAAAAAATACATTCCAGAATTCTTGCTCAACTGTCGAGAAAAGAAATTCATACCAAGAGAATTCAATTACTCTGAAAATTTAATCAATCAATTGAAAAGAGAATTCGATCAAGCTTCCAGACAAGAATACCAATTAAAGGCAGAATTAATAAGATTATCAAAGACATCCTACCAATATATTCTATCTGCCTGGTTTCACATCAAATCTCTCAGAGTCTTTGTTGAAAGTATCCTAAGATATGGTTTACCCCCAAATTTCAACTCGTTTTTAATTAGATCAAGCAACTATTCCAATTTATCTGACTCCAAGAAAACTCTCATCAAATGTAAAAACGATCTAATTAAACAGTTTGGTTACTTGGGTGGTAACGCCTTTATGAAGGACAAAAATGGTAAGCTATTGAAGGATTCCTCATTAAACCAATATGCTTCATTGGTTGACACTGATTACGAGCCTTTTGTATTGCTTGATATCGATTTATACTAATCACTCTTCACTCGATACAAAAAAAAACATTCTTTCAACTTAGTTTATAACCTTCTATATAAAATCTATATATCTTTTTTAATCCATTTATTCTTTCTACCTCCCACTCCATTGCGCTGCTTTTCCTTCTCATTGTCTCTCCTTACATACTCCTCCGGTTTGATGTGCTTTACCCCAAAACCTCTCCTTTTCCATAGTTTTGCTCTTCTCTGAGCTCCTTATCCATTGCCAGTTTGGTTCTCTTTGATCTGCTCATCGACTGCTTCTTTTTAGAAACTTCCCAGCCCAGAAACCTGCTTCTTCAAAGACATTTCCAGCACATTTTCTCCTGTTTTCTTTCCTTCTTTGACTAAACAGCGGTGTAAATATTTATAAATTTACCAAAAATATCTCCATCTACGACCTACACTATTTAGACCACTTATCGTAATCACACTAATTCCAATTGTACCAACAACAACTATAACCATAATCCCATAATCACAACCATAACCATAATCACTACCATAACCATAATCATAGCTATATCCAGCATCTAACAACAGCTCAAACCATACCTGTTCTCAAATCCTCTGCTCACTGGCCTCTTTCATCTTCTAATACCTCTGTTTAACTCCTACACTTTAACTCATCCCACTGTCTCAATGTCGTCGTTGTCAATACCTACAACTCCATCTATGGCTACTTCTGCCTCTCCTAATCTAAACAACCAGAACAACTTCAATCCTCTTTATATCACACATCCATCTCCAATAGAGAACTCTTTGTCTGCAAATTCCATATCTGATTCCTTTCAAATCACAAATTTAGATTCAAACAACATCAATAACATCAAGAACATAAACAGCCCAAGTATAAACAACACAGGTAATACAAACAATATCACTCAAATGTCAAGTCCTTACCTTGAGTCCTTATCAAAAGTGCTGAGCAATACCCTTAGTTTGAGTCTAAACACAGCTTCAAACACAAATACTGGAAATGTCAAGGTCATTGCTAGATTTAGACCTGAAAATGAACAAGAGCTCTCTGATCCTTTTGCTTCTCAAGTTGTCACTTTCTCATCTAATAAAACCGTCAATTTTAAATCAAATGATACAATATGTTCTTTCACTTTTGATAGAGTCTTTTCTCAAGCTTCAACTCAATTGGAAATTTTTGATTACTCCATCAATCAAACTGTCAACGATTTATTTAAAGGTTATAATGGAACCATTCTTGCTTATGGCCAAACTGGCTCTGGAAAGACTTACACAATGATGGGCAAAGATATTGAAGATATTGATTCAAAGGGTTTAATCCCAAGAATAACTGAAAGAATCTTTGAATATATCGTTGATTCAAGTTCAGATATCGAATTCACTGTTGGCGTCTCCTATATGGAAATTTATATGGAACAAATTAGAGATTTATTGGTATCTCCAAGATCTCAAGCTAAATTATCCATTCATGAAGATAAAGAAAATGGCATCTACGTCAAAGGCTTAAAAAAAATATATGTTTCATCCGTCGACGATATTTATGATGTAATGAGACAAGGCTCTGAAATTAGAGTCGTTGCTTCAACAAGTATGAATCAAGAGTCTTCAAGATCTCATGCTATTTTTCAAATAGAGTTAACTCAAAGAATCATAAGCTCCGGTACAATAAAAAAGGGCAATTTATTCTTAGTTGATTTGGCTGGCTCTGAAAAAGTTGGTAAAACTGGTGCATCTGGAATAGTTTTGGAAGAAGCTAAAAAAATCAACAGTTCTCTAAGTTCTTTAGGTAATGTTATCAACGCTCTAACTGATGGTAAATCAACTCATATCCCCTATAGAGATTCAAAATTAACTAGAATTTTACAAGAATCCCTTGGTGGTAATTCAAGAACAAGTCTTATCATAAATTGTTCTCCTTCAAAATTAAATGATATGGAAACTTTATCAACTTTAAGATTCGGCGCAAGAGCTAAAAAAATACAAAATAAAGCACACATTAATACCGAATTATCAAGCAGTGAATTGAAGAAAAAAGTTGTCATTTTATCTAAAAATAACGAATTTCATCAAAAGTATATTAACCAATTAGAACAAGAGTTAATTCTTTGGAGATCTGGAAATCCTCCACAAAGTTCAAATTGGTTAACTTTAACAACCATTAATGATGATAATGACTCAATCAATGGTACTCAAGATATATCTTCTTCTTCAGTTGATTCAAATCAAACCGATCAAGTAGGTCAGATCAATAAAACGGAAAACTCTGAAAATCCTGAAAGACTTCAACAACATGCTCAAACAGATGATACTTTAAATAATGACTTTTTAATTTCGGATCTGGAATCCCAAAAATTAAAAGAATCAAACTACCAAAATCATTTATTAAAACAGGAAGTTGAAAGATTAAAGAGACTACTTCAATTATCTAAAAATCAATCACCTTTAAGCCCTGCCGATTATCTAACTTTTGATCAAGAAACACTCGCTGAAAAAGTGCCCACTTTACCCATTTCAAAAGATAGTTCTTGTGATAATTCAGAATTAATCATAAAAAGATTGAAATCTAATTTAATAGAAGCTGAAAATAATAACGAAGCTTTGTTAAAAGACCTTCAAGAAAGATGCCAAAAAGTAGCTGACCTTGAAGTTGAGATAGATCATCTAAAAGAAAAATTCAAGAAAAAACTTTTATCGAAAGCTGAAAAGAAAAAAATAATGGCTTTAGAAAGAACTTTAGATCAATTCAATCACAAAATCAACGAAATGGAACTACAAAATAACGTCCTAAAAAGAGATATCATTTCTATTAAAAAAATTTGTGAGACAAGAAGTGAAAGAATTAAAATCCTAGAAGCCACAGTTCAAGAACAACAGTTGCATGTTGCTAGAGAAAGTCAAAATTTTGAACAAAAGTTATCTTTCTTAAAAGATCGATTAAGTGCCGTTAAAAACATTGGAGCGCGTAGCTCAAGGCCACCTTCTCAAATTTTGAGTGGGTTCAATATGGGACAGGTTGATGAACTTTCTACAATGATCAATAATGGAACTGCTAATTCTGATGGCTTAGTTGGGAGAAATTCTTTGCTTTCGAATTTTTCTTTCAATCAAAGCATTAATGAGGAAGATACCGATTATTCTCCAGATTCCAATGGAATTATACCCTTTCATTTTCCAAAACTGAATCGAAATTCAAATAGATATAGTATCAGATCTTCTACTACCATGTCTTCAAATTCATCTTCTTCATTGAATGGTTCTTCAAGAAGTATTATCTCTCCATCTTTAAGCAGAAGAAACACAGTAAATGGAAGAGCTGGTTTGAAATTAAGAATCATAAAACCATTAAGAGGTGGTGATGGAAATACAGGAACCACTACTGCTATCAATTCAGATTCAAATTCTATATCAAACCCAAATTCAGTTACAATTGCAGCTCCAATTCTAAATTCAAATTTAAATTAATAGATATCCTTTTTTTAAAAAATTATTTTGATCATATTTTTTTGACTTTATCTGTTTTCAATTATCACACTTATACTTATGTCTTTTTTCTTTTCGTTTTCTTTGAATGTTTTATTAGTATTTTTTTTTGCCTATTAATTTATTTTATTATATATATTTTATGTTTTTCTTAATTCAGAAATTAATGATATTCAATCGATTTACAATTTACAATTGACTTTAATTGGAATTGGAATTATATTTACTGTTTCATATTATATGGATTTTCGTTTATTTTTTTCATCATCTAAACCTTTTTAATATTTTTACTTGCTTATTGTTGGGTTTTTTTTAGTAATGAAAATTTTTCTTGGATTAGGTAGTATATTTAATACAGTCAACTTATAATCTCACACATTCATAAAACTTATTAAAGCTATAATATATAAAGAGAAAAATGTAAAACAAACAATACAAGAATTTAATCTATAAGTTTAATTTTTGATTTAAAAGTTCTGTAATTTGTGAAACAGCATTATTGATACCATCAAATTTATCACCCATACCTTGGGAAATATTGCCTTTACCACCAGCTTTACCGCCAATAAACTTACTAGCTAAATCAGTAATATCATTTGATTTTACTCCTTGAGATAGTAAGGAATCAGAGACATAACAACCATGAGCAATTTTTTTGTCAAATTTGTTACCGGTGACCAAATAAACTGTTTTATCTTTTGCTGACTTTTTTAAATAATTGAAAGCCTCAGTAATAGCTTTACCGTTAGATGATATATCAACATGAGCAACTAAAATTTTAGCATCGGCATTTTCTTTGAAGTAGCCTTGAATAGTATCAAGTGTTTTTTTACTTTCAGCTTTTAATTTCTTTTTAAGTTCATCTTTATAGGCCTTATCTATTTTAGAGAATTTTGTTTTCAATTCATTCTTGGATAAAAGAGAAATAGATGATTTATTTAATTCAACACCAAATTCTTTTAATTTTTTTTCTTTGAGTCCACCAAATGGTAATACACTAATTAAATTAAGTTGATTATTCATTGCTAAAGCAATTTCTTGATATTTAAAGGCGGCAGCACCTGTATAGCAAACTACTCTTCTGATTCCTTTGGCAATACCATTTTCTTCGACAATAATTAAGTCTTTAATTTCACCTGTTTTTGGAACATGAGTACCACCACAAAATTCGACAGAATAATTGTACCATTCTTTATTATCAGGATTTTCTAATAATTCTTGAGCTGGGACACCAATCGAAATAACACGAACTGGGTCTGGGTAGACTTCACCAAATACGGCTCTTAGACCATAAATAGCCTTTGAACTAAGTAAAGAGACATCTTCTGAGTAGACAACAAGATTTTTCTTAATTTGGTCTTTACAAATTTTTTCAATTTTTTTGATTTCATCAATGGATACAGGCCTTTTGTGTGAGAAATCAAACCTTAATTTATCTGGAGCAACTAAAGAACCCTTTTGGTCAATTGAATCACCAAGAACTGAACGTAAAGCAAGATTAAGAATATGGGTACCAGTATGGTTATTCTTTATTGGTAAACGACGATTCAAGTCAAATGAGGCGATTATTTGATCTGAAACGAATAAAGAACCTTCAGCTAGGTAACCAGTATGAAGAACATAAGAGCCATAGAGTTGCACATTAGTGACGACAAATTCTGACTGGCCATCAATAACCAATCTTCCTGTATCATATTCTTGACCACCAGATTCAGCATAAAAGGGTGTTTTATCTAAAACAATACCAAATTCTTTATTTTCTGAAGTGGCATTGATAGAGGATGCAAATTCCTTGCCATCATAAATGGCTAAAATCTTTGAATGAATATCATTTGTTGTATATTTGAAGCTATCATCAGTTTTAACAACGAGAGGATTTTCATCGAGTTTTTTCATTGAAAATACGTCCAATTTTATTTTGTCCTTAGCGGTAGTAGAAGAGCCACCCTTTGAGGCTTCATAACTTTCTTGTTTTGCCTTTTCAAAATCAGACTGGTTAATTTTTAAACCGGCTTCTTCGGCCATGATTTGAGTTAAATCAACTGGGAAACCATACGTATCATATAATCTCCAAACATCTTTACCGTTAAGTGTTTTGTCATTTGATTTCAAAGCCTTTTGAGCATATTCTGAAAACAATTTTTCACCACGGTCTAAAGTTTTAGAAAAAGAATTTTCTTCATCATTTAATATTTCAAATAAATTATCAGTGTCCTTTGTAATTTCAGGAAAGATATCCTTGACTTGGTCAATTAGAGTTGGGACCAATTTGGAGAAAAAGGGTTCTTTGCCGATTGGATAGTTCATATATTTCCTTGCAAATCTGCAGCCTCTTCTTAAGATTCTTCTCAAGACATAGCCTCTACCTTCACTGTTTGGAACACCGCCATCAACAATTGCAAAAGTCAAAGTTCTTACATGATCAGCTAAGACTCTATAAGCGGTGTCAATTCCATCAACGTCTTCTTCACCAAAATAACCTTTGTAGGGTCTAACATTTGTGATTTTTTGAATTGTTTGAAATAAAGGTTGAAAAACATCAGTATCATAGTTTGATTTAACATCTTGTAATACCGATACTAATCTTTCGAACCCCATACCAGTATCGATATGTTTAGCGGGCAATGGTCTTAAAGAACCATCAGCCTCTCTATTGTATTGCATGAAAACGTTATTCCAGATTTCTAAAACGTTTGGATCATCTTGATTGACCAAATGAGAAGCATTTCTGCCACCAATTCTATCGTAATGGATCTCAGAACATGGACCACATGGACCTTGGTCACCCATTTCCCAAAAGTTGTCATGGGCGTCACCAGGAAGAATATGATCAGGATCGATACCAGTGTTTTCCCATAATTTTTTGGCTTCTAAATCAGGTTCGAGACCTTGTTTGGCGTCACCTTCAAAGTAAGTAACATAGAGACGATCTTTGGGAAGACCATAAACGTTGGTCAATAAATCCCAAGACCAGTCAATTGCCTCCTTTTTGAAATAGTCGCCAAAGGACCAATTACCCAACATTTCAAAGAAAGTGTGGTGGTAGGAATCCTTACCAACATCATCTAAATCGTTGTGCTTACCGCCGGCTCTTATGCATTTTTGAGAATTAACAGCTCTTTTCAAGTTGAAGAATATTGAATTTGGGTCAGCAGTACCGAGGAAGATAGGTTTGTACTGGTTCATACCAGCATTAGCAAACAAAAGAGTAGGATCATCGTAGGGAATTACAGAGGATGAAGGAATAAAAGTGTGGTCCTTCACGTCCTTGAAGTAGTCTATGAATGTGTTTCTAACTTTGGTGGCGCTCCAGTTCTCAGGGTCGGGGAACTTTTGGACAGTAGCTGAGAAGGTCATTTTGAAGAGGAGAGGGTTGAGGCGATAATTGAGGTTAAAACGACTAATTGAAGATGGATGGCAGCGAGAGAGTGTGTATTTCCTTGTGTTTGAGAGAAGAGGAAAAATTGACATAAAAAATGGCAGTGAAAAAAAGAGGGAAGCGACAAAGTTTAAATAGAAAAGAAGCGCTATGGCAATTGCAAAGCAAGCGACGATAAGAGCTGCAATGGGGGAACTTACAGGAGGTTATCAGCAAACACAGCAGCTCTGGTGTTGAAGAGATTCTTTTGTTGGAGCTGCAGCTGGAAAATGAGTCAGAGCGCTTACATAAGACAGTGGGCTTTTCAGCCATTCACCAACAGCTCCTTTCTCGTCGAGGAGATGGAGCGATGGAGGTGTGGCCAGATAAGATAAGGCCTCTACAACTACGGGCTTCACCAGCCTGAGAACTCCAAAAAGGCGTCTTTGAAGTCTACAGGATTGTCAAAGTAGACATGGTGGCCAGCTTTGGAGATGATCTTGAACTGCGAGAGGTGGTCAGTGCTGCTCTTGCCTTCGAGGCCCAACTGGCTGTGCACCTTGTTGATCTCGTTCACTATCAAGTTGCCTGCGTCTTTGTTCATCCAGTCTTCGTCTCCATAGAGCCAGAGCGAGGGGATGTTGGTGAAGAGTGATTTCTTGTTTTTGTCGATTTTGCTGGCCTTGGGTATTCTGTCCAATAGTGGGTAGTATGCCACAGCTACTGGTGCCAACAATCTTGCCACTGAGTATTCTCCAGAGGGTTTCCCAACTAGTAGCGAGTAGTAAACGTAGTTGTGCATTGTGATGAAATCATTCATGTTGTTGAATGTTTGACTGAATCTTCTTCTCGACCATTTTAGTGCAAAATGTGGACTCAAGGGACCCATTGCTCGTAGTATATCAAAGGGAGACACTAGTGATTTTTCCCAAGATATTCTTAGCCACGTTGGAATACTCAATAGTCTGTTTGTCTGTAGTTCATGATCAAACTCAACCTGGCTGTCTGTATTGAATTCCTTTTTCAAATCAGGGCCCTGGTTAATTGCCACTGAATTTGGATCTTCAGGTGCTCCACTGTCTTTATTGGTTTTATGTTTATGGTTGTTCTTGTATTTATCGTCTTTATTAGGACCTTTATTGGTCTTAGTATCAGTAGTAACATCCGAATCTGAAGCATTGTCATTGGGAACAACATCTTCCATTTTGACTTTTCTTGGGGCCAACTTATCCAAAATTGTGTTCTTCAAATGATTATTAATTTCATTATTGGCCAAATTTTCTCTGATCGAATAGTAATTTCTTTCAACACCAACAGGCGAAATTAGTACCAATTTGTCAACATGTTCAGGATATTTTAAAGAATACAAAAAACCCAAGTACCCACCTAATGAATGAGCAACCAAAACAAAATTACCAATTTTTTTAGCTTTTCTCCAGCTCTCAAAAGAACTTAAAAAATAATCTTGAGATCTGTCAATATCATCGATTTTCTCTTTCTGTTTTCTGGGAAACCTTGGTCTAGACGACAAACCAAAACCAAGTAAGTCAATTGCGTGCAATTTAATACCGGGAATCTTTGAAAAATCTTGAAAGTTTTTAAAATAAAATCCCAACGAAGCACCATAACCATGAATGAAGATTACATGTTTATCTTCATTTTTGGGATTTTTTAAATCTTTTTCATTATTTTCAATATAGAATTCGTGAATATAATTATCATTATCATCTATTTTGGTGTCAATTAATTTTCCTGTTATTTTCTTATCATCTGGGGTGGGGTAAAACGAGAGATTGCTCTCTAATAAATCCTTTTCATATTTTCTTAGAGTTTTAAAAGATGAGTTCCACCAGTATTTGAAGGCGTCTGCGTAGGAAAACTCGATGTTATGAATTTGAACTGGGGTATTGTTAGTTGCCACCGAAGACATGGTGAGATTTAAATGTATAGAAATGGATATGAATATTTAAAAGTGTAATTACAATTAAATTGAATTGAGCAGTGTTGGTTAAAGGTATTTTGCATATGGTATCTGGGTATGCTGTTCAGGTAATAGTTTTTAATCGTCGTATTCAATTAAGGTGATTTATATATGTATTTATATGTTGCTGTTTTTTAAAATGTTCATATGATAAGGCTATGATTACAAATTGAGAGTGCTTTGATGTGCTCATGTCCAGCAAAGGAATTAAGGGAAAAGAGCGAGCCGAAAGGAAATTGAAAGTTGCCATTTGGCAAATCAGATTCTAAGTTATAACTTTCTTTTCCAGCAAAGGTATAATATATTAGCATAGTACTATATTATAGGATTATAAGATTATAAGAGAATAGGAAATTTTTTGTTTTTTTTTAAAAATGTCAGATGCTTATGATAGTATATTAGAGATCAGCTTGAATGTATTTAAAGTATTACTCGATACTAGTAACTCTGTTGACAAGTTGATTAGTAAAGCCATTAATGACTTATTAAAGGGTGATAAGAGTAAAGATAAGGGAAATAAAGGATTTGTTAATGATTTGTTTTGGTGCAAAGAGAATCTACCAACTTTAGTAAACATTAAGAAGGGCAATAACCAAACTGGCGATACTAGTGGTGATAATGAAAATGTAAGAGATGAGGCAATTAATAAGTATTACAATACAGTGAACTATTACAATGATGCTCTAAATTCAATATTACAAGAGCATAATAATGGGAAAGAAAAGGACCAAATCAAGTTATTTGAGGATATCTTTAAAGATTTTAAGAATTTTGAAGATATTTATTTTAATTTAATTAGCTATTTGATTTACAATATATTGGATGATATTATCGAAGTATACAAGGCGTTTAGTGTTGATAATCTGGATAATGAAGATTCAAGGGATTCCGAAAAGTACAATACGTTAAAAAAGACATTTGATAATTTAAAGAAATTAAAAGAGAGCTGTAATTTGAATAATAGAGATAATTTGTTGGTTATGAAGGCGGTTAGTGAGAGAATTATCGAAGATAATAAATCATTAATTGAATGAGATATGTATGTGTAAATTGGAAATAAATTAGGAATAAATATGAATTAAAATCATTATAATATAGTCAAGTAAATAGGAAAAAAATGTATAAAGTAAGATATATAATTAGAGTTAGGCGTATAAATATAAATATAAAGTAGAGTGAGATAAATAATTAAACTAGATAATTAAGGAAAATGTTGTTTTTATTCCTTTTCTCTTTTTATTGATTAAAAATTAATATCATTAACTTCCCATGCTAATTGTTTAATTTCTGCTCTTTTAATAACCTCATTGAATAAGGATTCATTCAAATTACTAAACAAGTCATTTTGACCCGAGTTATTAGTATCAATGGTATTATTGATATTATTGGTATTATTAGTGTTTATGATGTTGGAGGGTAATTGATGTAGGGTGTTAAAATTTAAGTCATTATAAAGTAGGTTATTATCCTTGGAGGATAACCTGGCTGGAGAAGATACTAAAGAGTATTCCATGCTACTGTTATGAAGATTGTTAAGGTTGTTTAAATCATTAATATCATTGATATCATTGTTATTGTGAGAAGTATTGTTTGTGTTGAGTGATTTTAGGTTATTGTAGAAAAGAAGTTTATCATCTTTATTTATCGGAGACTCGATTTCACTAATATCATTGTGATTGCTCAAGTTATTTATGGTATTGATGTTGTTTATGTTGTTTATATTGTGTAGTGAGCTGTTATTGTTGTTAGATATTATGTTGTTGAAATTAGAGGAAGATAAAGAGGAAAATTGCAATTGCTGTTGATGGCAATGAAATTGACTCCTGTAGGAAGGTTGCAGCTGTTGTTGTTTGACATGATTGTAAAAAAGCTGCATGGGGACGATTGAGCCAAAGCCAAAGACAGCAATGCCCTTGAAACTCTTTGGGACCTTTGAAGTTATGTTATTAATTGAATTTGAATTTGTATTAGCCATTTATGATTTGAAGGATAAACTGAATTTAAAGATTGAAGAAGATAACGGTGGAAAAGATAGACAAATTGAAAAGTATTTATAGTTGATAGAAGTGTATTAGAAATAAAATTTGATCACTGAAAAATTTGTGTAGTAAGGTGTAAGAGCATTTAGGAGTCCCTGTGGGTGTGGGAGAGGATGCAAAACGCAAGTGTGGCAAACGAAGCAAATGGTACGGACACCCTGTGAAATCGCATCGGAAGCAGAAAGAGCAACCTTTCTGAGGGAAAGAAGATACTCCGCTTTTCCTTTTGGGACAAAATCGGCATTAGGAAGAGAAAGGCAGGGCACGTTTCGGCTGCATCGACGCTCATCGTCGCGCTTCGGCGATTTTTCCGCACCACTCGGAAAGTGCTCCGCTGTAATTCGGCTGCATCAATTCAGTAGCCTATGCCGGCGGGTCTTGCGCGCTGACCAAAAGTCTTTCCGTGACTGGACAGAGAGTAAGAGCGCGGGCGTTGTGTGAAAGAATAATGCATAAATCTACGGTGGCTAACGCAACAGCGCATGTACACATGCTGGCCGACATGCTGACGTGTCAAATCAAAGCGTGCATCGCTTTGAGGCACCAGCAGCCCGGACCTGTTGTGGAGCAAAGCAGAGAACACCGCTAAGGGTGTACTGCCCAATTCCAGGCTGGCTGCTGCTGTAGGATGTTTAGATAGGGCTTGGAATTATTATTTAGCGCTGGCCTGAAATAAGCTGATAATGACAGAAAAACGTTTAATATGGAGATTGTATGTTTCTGTTGTCTATTTTGTTGGTGTTAGTGAAGTGTATTACCAGCTCTCTCTTGAACCATCTACTGTTTTCGTCCAAAATTGGAGAAAAGAAAACAATAACATCTAGAAATATTAATTTTGGGATTAATTTATCAAAAAAACACATTTCAAAAACGTCAGTGTTAGTGCATGATCTTTATTATATCCTTAGTCAGTCCGGGGTATTGATAATCAAATAACCATTATAGCAAAATATAATACCCTGCAATTGAATCCAAATAAAATTCAAGAAAAGATGATTACAAGCCAAACACAAACAAAGATTGTGTGAGTGTATGGTTTGAACTGTGAGATATATAAGTTATATAGCTCATCTAGAGCGACCGATAAGAGATTTAATAAGGAAAAAAGCCTCAATAATGTTACTCACATAGAACTAGCAAAAACAAAAAACAAAAAACAAAACAAGTTATTTCAAAAATATATCTAAACTCGTGAAGTTGAGTTTTAGGAATCATGGCAAGTGTAATGCAGCGATTTTCGGGCCGCTACCAATATTTGGAGTTGTGGATTAAAAAAAGTTTAAAAAATAAAGATAGTACTAAGTTTGATAAGGTTAAAGAGGGTAAGCAATTTATTATTTAATGTTCTACGATTTGAAAGCACATGTGACTCATTTATATTTTTATCTTTATTTTCTTCATTTTTTTTTTTTCTTTTCGGTGTTTTTGGAAATTGTGGAATAATCGGACGGATAACAAAATCAACTCTTCCTACACTTGAATCATCCCAATTACTTTGCCTGATCATCTTACCCTGATCACTAGTATTACCCGTTCAAATGCCGTCATAGTCAGCTATAAGGTCAGGTGTACGGATGATAGGAAAATGGTCGAAATTGGTTTGTTTTGCAAAATATTTTTTCGTTGCCCATTGCAAATATAATAGACCAATCAAATAGTTTCTCGATTTAAAAATAACCCATCTCAAGTGCTCTATCAAATGATTTCTTGAATTATTAGTAATCATATGAACAAACCACAAATCCAGTGATGTCTGCCTATTTTCAGGACTTAAAAGTTTAAAGCCCTATTTTTCCGATGAAAATCATGATTATGAATTATTTTTAGAACTTGTGTAGTAACAGAACAATTAAAAATAAACATCTTCTTGAAAATCAAGCGAATAATAGAATCTTATATATAGGCACAAAGTACCAAATACTAATACGTCTATTGCAAACATATATCATACCCACCATTGGCAATCCAGCAAACTCAACCATTCTCATTGGGCACACCTCATTAGCGGAAGCCAAAAACAGCTGTGGATACATTAGCTGCTCTAAGTAAACTCAATTGACCAAACCACTGTGTCTTGCAGCATTATTACAGCGCCAAAAGAACCACAAACAGCAGCGCTGACAAAGAGCGTCACGGCCCAGCGCTTAGTCAGCTCTTAGTCAGCGCTCACGTGAAGTGTCTGTACGTGCATGTGCGGCTCGGACTGCTGAAAAGAGACCTGCTATAAATAGCAGCAGGGTATTTTTGTGCTGGGCTCGTTCTAGTATTCCGCTATTTGTAAAAATTTGTTATTTTTATATATACTCCTTGAACCCATAATCGATCTCACTCTCTGGCTGCTACAGATCAATCGTCCATCGCCTACTCCAGCTTCAGCTCCTACTCCAATTGCTTCAACTAGCCCTCTCTGCCTGTTTTGGCACCTTGATATAATCCTTCTCCCTCAAACAGTTTCCCTCTCCGAGCCAACAGCACAGCACCACATTCTTCTTCAGTTTTATTTTTGGTTTTCCTCTTGTGTCAGATTTTCTGTGTGCTATAAATATCCAATTCTATCATCCAACTTATTATTAGAAAGCTCCCACTCCTGCTCATAGCTTCATTGCTCCTCTCCTTCATATATATATACTTTTCCTAATCATGGGAAGAAGAAAAATTGCCATCCAACCTATCACTGACGAGCGCAACAGAACTGTGTATGTATCACCCAATTATTGTTTTATGTTCTCCCTATCTACTATTTTACCACGTCTTGAAACAACACCCATCTCCCTCCTCTAAATTTACTATCTCAAGCTTATCTTTTTAAAACGAATCATTGCATACTAACAACCACTTTTTTTTATCTCACTTTGACATCGATTCAATTCAATCCAATTCAAATTATACTTGCGTCCAATATTGTTTGAATTAAATTGAATTCAATTAGATCTTAAATTTTACCTGATTAATTCCAATCCTTTGAATATTTTATTTTGTATTCTTTTTTTTTTCATTTAATTTGTTTTTTTTCCATTTTTTTCAATAGAACATTTGTCAAAAGAAAACAGGGTCTATTTAAAAAAGCCCATGAATTGGCTATTCTTTGTCAAGTAGATCTTGCTGTCATTATATTGAACAGTAACAATAAACTCTACGAGTTCAGTTCTTCGGATACTAAAGAATTACTACATAAATATCTTGACTGTCCTCAGCCATACGAATCAAAAGACCCTTCTTATTATGGCGACTACAAAAAGATTTCAAGGGTTCATAACAACCCAAACTCAAGAGTCCCCTTTGGTTCCACCACCTCTCACTACTCTTTAACTAATAATTCAAACGCCAACTCTTTGCCCAACAACACCGGTGCAAACATCGAAGATGACATTCTAATGAACGACGATATCGACGACGATGAAGACGACAGCGACTCTGATTCTGAACCTTCGCTAAAGCGTCACAAGAAATCGAAGAGCTCAACTAGTAGCATAAACTCAAGTTTCAATGTCACTTTAGATACCCATCTCAATAAATCAAATCAAAAACTCACTAATCTAAACCTCAGCAACATCAGCAGTCTTAACAACATTAATCTCAACAACCTCAATAACGTAAACAACTTAAATAACAACAACAACAACACAAACAACACAAGCAGTGCTCAATCTACTCCAAACAATAACAACATCAACATCAACATCAACACCAATCGCAATAGCTTTACTACCAACCATTTGAAGAAAAACTCTTTATCGATCATCAAAAGTCAATCCATTAAACACGCAAGAAGCTCATCTGCCTCCTCAGTCTTATCCCCTCAAGTTCAACCTTTTAATTTCCATCAATCTTCTCAATCTCAAAATAATCAATATCTTGCTTCTCAATTAAACTTCCTACCACCCCCTCCTACAATTCAGCAAATAGTCAGAAACAATAATTTCAACAATTTCAACAACTTCAACAACTTAACTAATCTCAACAACATTAATAACCTTAACAACCTCAACAACATATCAAATCTAAATAATTTATCTCCTTTAAATCCACTCAGTAACTTCAATTTAACAACTCCGTATTCAAACCAATCTACTTTGGCTAGTTTAAACAATAAATTCTTATATTTGAACAACCCCAATCTAAATATCCAAAACAATAATATAGCTACTCTAAATTTAAACAACAACTCTCAGAGCCTAACAAATAAAATAGCAAGCTCTAAATTTGAGCAACAACAACAACAACAACAACAGCAGCAGCAGCAGCAGCAATACATCTTACTGTCTCAATTACTACAAAGACAACTTTTCGCTGCAAATTCAATTCCAAATGCCTTTCCAAATATTCTAAATAATCCAAATTTTGCCAATCCAATGCAAAATAATCTAATGGCAAATTACCAATTTTCTATTCAAAAATTGCCCCCAATTCAGAATGCTTTAAATTTTAACAACCCAAATAATTTAAATGGTATACTAAATACTGAAAACATGAATAACAATAACAACAACAATAATAATAATGTAATTTCCAATAATAACAATAATAGCAACAATAACAACAATAGCAACAATAACAACAACAATAATAATTTAATTGCCAATAACAACAAATTGGAATCAATGACACCTTCAATTCCTCCAACTGATTTACGAAGAACGATATCCGAATCTTCTCAAGCAATAAATAGCCTTAACATCAGTAAAGATGATGATAATAATAATGATAAATCTAAAAAGAACACGGAAGAAATTATAAATGAAAAAAAAATAAAAAGTGAAAAAAATGATAAAAAAAGTGATAAAGATAAAGATAAAGACAATAAAAATAAAAGCAAAAATAAGAATGAAAATGAAAATGAAAATGATGAAGACGAGGATATTTATAATGAAAGCGATAACGATAATAACATTTTTAATAGAAATATTAACAGTAGTAGTGAAAGCATCATGACAAATTCATTGGAATCCTTACGGAAAAAAAATTCAATGCAATCTGCCATGAATATGATCAACTCTAATATTCCTTATAATTCTGCTGCTAGTCCTGCTTATAGCGTTCATAGCAATAACTCGAAGAATAATTCAAACAGTAACCCATTATCAAGACCAACACTTCGAGTTCAAATACCAATTGATACTGGTGGCAATGATTCAATCGTTGAAAAGAGAATGGAGATAAAAGATGATGACCACGTTGAGGACAGTGCAATGACAATAAGTAGGCCTATAACAGCCAAGGAGACGTCTTCGATAGACAAACCATTACACATTGATGTTAAAATTGAAGACTTTAACAAGAAATTTGACTCGTTGACTGACAATAACAATGATAATCCCAATCCTTTAAAAACCATCAGAGAGAGTAACTCAACAAAGGGAACACCATTATCTGCATTTCCAGCCAATGGCGGTATACTCCAACTACCATTTCCTTCACCAAGCCGGTTTATGCCCCCAAATAATTTAAATTCTGCTGTACTTCGATCATCGATCTTCAATAATGGTGAAAAGACTCCATTAAGTGGATTTCCATCGAAATTTATGAATGATGCATTTTTATCACCAGGCAATTTTTATTTGGACTGGAATTTTGGAACTACGCCAACTACAACAAACTTTGGTCTACCATTGCCATTATTGTCAGCAACAGGAAACGCTAGTACGTCGTTCAAAAACCCTGCAGTTCAAATGACTGGTTCAAACGCCACAATCAAAAAAGATTCAAGCCAATCTCCTACAAGCAACCTTGGAAAGGGTGGAAAAGAAAAAAATTCAAAAACAGAAGAAAACGATAAAGGTAAAGATCCAGACCAAAGTCAAGATAAAGAGAATGTTTCAAACGAAGCCAAAAATTAATTCAAAACTAACTTTAAGAATAATCTGAACACCAATTTTAAAGAAAATCACTTTTAAAGATTTTCAAAAGCCACTTTTGCCATTTACCATTTACCACTTTATTTTTTTTATTTTTTTTAGTTCATACTATTTATTATTACCAACCCATATTTTTTTGTTCACAGATCTTCATTTTTTTTGTGTATATAACGAAACTTTTTCCGATTTTGACATGATTCACTCCTTTTAAATTTTCATTTTAGTTTTAGTTTTCATTGCTGCTTATGGTATTAACTAATTTCATTGACATAGATTCATATTTCACGTTTAAGTTTCTTCATCATTCTTTGGTTCATTTTCACACTTATGACTGTATTAAAATAGTGTTTTTCTCAGCTCGGATCAATATTTCTTTTTCTTCGGTGGTTTCACCTTCTTCTATAACACAACTCTGGAAATGGCGCATCTCATCTCAATCACTAAAGCAGTAGTCCCTTCGTTATCAGCGGTGTATATCTCCTCCGCTTTGAGTAATGCAAACCGGCGCTGATAAGCTCCTCCTCCACCACCACGCCGGGTCTCTCTCCAGCCCAGCCCAGCGGGTCTCGTTCTGCTGCCTCTGCTGCCTGTGCTTCCTGTGCTGCCTGTGCTTCTGCTGCTGCTGTCTCGGCCCTGTCCTGCTGTTGCCACTGTTAGGGCGAGCCCAGCTATTCGCCAGCTTGCTCTGGCTCCAAGGCCGCTCTTATGCTCTAAACACGAGTCGCTCACTTCATCGGTTCTTTTCACTCACTATCAACAGCTTTCAACTGCTTTAATTGGGCTAGTAATGTTCGTACTTTTATTTCCTTTTCTTCCTGGTGTTCAAATTATGTTCACTGCTTTTCCAAATATATATACCAGAACTTTCTCCACATATGTCCAGCAAATAATAAACCATTATTATTATCGCCTATCCATAGTTTGCCTGACCTAATTAGCAACGTTGATATTGCCTAACTTAGTAAACAAAAGAAAAATATATATATATTTATGCTGAAGTTCTTCTCTTAACTTTAACTGATAAACTTTTCAAGAAAGAACGAAAAAAAATAAAGGAAGCATTATGGATGGAAAATGAATAGCATTCCTCCCAAAAATATTAGTTATTATATCCAGCAACAACAAATGTCGTATAATCAACAAAATTATTATGGTTCTTCCAATATTAATCCGGATCAGAATAACAATGGAATGAATGCATTAAATATGGGCAACATCGACAATCTTAATAATATGAACATGAACATGAATATGAATCAGGAAAATCCAATAATTACAAGAAGATATAAATCTAGAAGACAAAGACCTTGTGATTTTTGTAGAAAAAGAAAATCTTGTTGTATAATTGAAGCAGGTATACCTTGTAAATTATGTAAAGAATACAATATGAACTGTACATTTAATGAAGGACCATCTTCAAGATCTAAAAGTTATTATAAAAGAACTTCATCTAGTTCTTCAATTTCCTCAATGTCATCTGTTGGTTCGATCTTCTTGAATCAACAACAACAACAACAGCAGCAGCAGCAACATCATCAATACAATTTAAACAATTCATTAAATCTTGATGAAAGAGAAACGTCTGAATTTTCATCATTGAAGAATCATCCCAAATTGAGAAAAGCTAATTCATCTGAGTTTACAAATCATAATCAACTTCCAAAATTTCCAATACCCAACGTTTCTTCATTATTGCAAGCTAATAATAATGTCAACACCAATCAAAAGTTATTAAATATATTGAATTCAAACAATTTGGATCTTTCATCAAATAATATATTTGTTCAATCTCCCAATATGAATAGTTATCCAAGTTTTTATAACAATAATTATAGCAATACATATAATAATCATAATTATAATCATAATTATAATCATAATTATAATGATAGTATTAATACCAATTTAAACTATAATAACTATAATAACTATAATAACTATAATAACTATAATAATAATAATAATAATAATAATAATAATAATAATAATAATAATAATAATAA
>JAKTTS010000177.1:0-27780 GCA_030560485.1 Ascoidea tarda (nom. inval.) | reverse complement strand
TTGAGGCTTCTTTGATTATACCATTCTGGTTATTTATATTCATACTCATATTCATATTCATATTCATATTCATATTCATATTGGCATTAAAAAAGTTATCAAAATCATCGCTATTGTTATTTTCAATCAAATGGTTATTATCTATACTGCTAAAGTCGTTAAGAGTAGTTTTTTTAGGATTATCTATATTATCTTTATAATTCGCATCATCATGGTAGCTGCGGAAATTATTTTCTGTAAATTTATCGGAGTTTCCCAGTGAATATTTTTCAAATTCATCTTGTAGCATTGAATCAAAATTTTTGAAAATGCTTAAAGGTTTTGAGATGCTTTCCCACATTGAGGTTTGTCTCTTATGACCATGATTATATCTATTATTAGAATTAAAATTGGAATTAGAATTAGAATTAGAATTAGAATTAGAGTTATAAGAACTATAAGAATTATGAGAGTTGTAAGAATTGAAAACATTGCCATTTTCGGCAGTATCAAAACTGTTATTGGTAAAGCTGTTGTTTGAGCCTAAATTGATCATACTCATTCTATTGCCTCTTTTGGCAACATTGATTTGTTTTGATTGGGTTTGACCAAAATTTAGAAGGTTTTGAGCGTGTTTTTCTTGTTTTTTCGTTATTGGAGAAGATGAAGGGGAGTTCTTTTTCGATGAAGAAGAAGATATATTGTTTGAAAGAGAGTTTCTATTTGAAAGGGAGTTTCTATTTGAAAGAGAGCTTCTATTTGAGAGTGAATTTCTATTTGAAAGTGAATTTCTATTTGAGAGGGAGTTTCTATTGGAATTAGGAGTTGAATTGGAAATAGATTTGGAGTTTACATTGGATATAGAGTTTGATTTTGAACGCAAGATCGGAGAGGATTGTAAAGAAGGCACTATAGTACTTAAAAAAGAAGTTTTATTGTTTGATTTTGTGCTTGAGCTATCTAGTTCATTTTTATCCAAGTTTTCTTTGATTTTATTTTCGATTGAATTAGAGGTGGCGGTGGAAGTGGCAATGATGTCATTGATATCTTCTTGATTAGCGTCGTCTTGGTTAATATCTTTTGAAGTTAGTTTTAAAGAAGGTACAGAAGAGATTCTTGGGTTTTTATTTATTGGAGATGATTTAGTCATAATCAAGTCGCCGTTTTTAATATTTTGGTATAACGAAACTTGAACGATTTCTCTTAGTTTTTTCAATTCATCTAGTTCTAAAGATAGCTGTTCATTTAGTGATTTGATTTCGTCTTTCAATTCGACAACTCTCATTTCTTTTAAAGCTAGTTTTCTTAGTTTTTCGTTGGTTTCATCTTGAGGGGTTAATTCTTTTTGGAATTGTTGAATATTGTTATTAGATAATTTTGAGAAAGAGTGAAAATTAGAGAGGGATGAGGGAGTTGTAGGAGATACTAAAGTTCCATAACGAGATAGGTGAGAGTTTGTTTTGTTATTGTTATTGTTATTGTTACTATTGTTATTATTGTTATTAGTGTTATTATTTTGATAATAATATTTATGTTTGAAATTCAAAAAAAATTTAAATTTAGCCTTTAGATTGGCTCTTTTAGAAGTTGAATTTGATTTGATTAATGAGATTTTTGAATTTGTTCTTGTCAATGAATGAGAACTAAAATTGCTATGGTAAGAAAAATTGGATACTCTTGAATTCACTCTTGTGATTGAACCGGATCTCTTTTTGCTTAATGATGGGCTTGATTGAGATTTGTGCAATGTTGCAGTAGTTGGGACTAATAGTGAGTACAATGGATCGCCTCTATTTTTCCAGTCTCTCCATCCTGCTAAAATGTTATTTTCTTTGCTATCTTCTTCGAGATCTGTAAGATTTGGTAGTAATAAAATGAAATGCTGATTGTTAGGGTGGTTATTAATTCTGTTAGGAATTCGATTGTTATTAAGATTATTTTGATTGTTATTGAAATGATTTTGGTTATTATTGTTATTATGAATGTGGATGTTGTGGATATTATTATGAATATTATTATGAATATTATTATGAATATTATTATGAATATTATTATGAATATTATTATGAATATTATTATGAATATTATTATGAATATTATTATGATTGTTATGATTGTTATGATTGTTGTGATTGTTATGATTGTGATTATTTCTTAAATTTGATGGAGTATCGTAGAGCTTTAAATTGACTTTATTAAAATTACCATCAAAATTATCATTTGAATTAATTAAATTTTCAATTTGATTTTTTTCCTTTTCAGATATAATTACAAAGGTATTTGAGTTGTTGATGTTGTTATAGAAGGGAATATAGTATAAGACATCTAAATTTTCCAAATTGACTTCTCTAACATATAGACCTAATAGGTTATTTTTTCTTATAGTTGAAATAAATTGGGCAAATCGATAAGAAGATCTGAAGTTGATTTTGGAGTAGAGAATTGGTAAAGTTAATTTATAGAATTTTTTGTTGAGATATAGTAGATTGATTAGTGAATTATTTGGAGTAGAGTTGTAATGAATTGAGTATTTGTAGTTGGTTAGTATTTTGTTGATATATTTTTGTTCTCTTTGTTCGAAATCAATATAATCAGCGTTAAAATCGTTAAAAAAGGATTTGAAGTTGATGTGATTGTAGTGGTAGCTGTAGTTATGGTTGTTGATTTTGTTAATTTTGTTGTTAGTGTTTGATTGAGAATCATTTGAGATTAAAACTGAGGGGGTTAGAAAGGATACATTATTCTTTTTTTTCGATTTTTGATTCTTTTTTCTTGGAATTATGGGAGTGTTTGAGTATTTAACGCCAGTTGAGACATAGGTTATAATCAAGGTGAGAACGTTATCGGGGAGATCAGCTAGGGATAATGGGTAAGTTAATTCAGGAAAGTTGGGCAAGTGTGACAGGTTATCAACAGAGGATAGTGTTTGAGATAGATTTAAAGTATTTGAATATTGGGAGTGATTTTGATGAAGGGAAGGTTTTCTTGTGAGTAATAACGAGCGATATTTTTGGTATTTTCTTTGAATGACATTTGAGTTATTGTTGTTGTTAATATTATTATTATTATTATTATTATTATTATTATTATTATTATTATTATTTTGAGCGTCACTTTCAGTTGTTAGAAGAGTAGAAGAAGCCTTTGATTTGAGGGTGTGAGTAGTGAGGCTCTTTTGAAGATTGGTTGTTGAGTACTTCTTTCCATAGTCAGTGTTTGCAATGCTGATGGAGTTCAAGTTGCTATAGCCATTGTATAGCGAGTTTCCAACACGAGCAGCCATTGTTGTTTAAAGAACAGAGAATATGGGCTGGATGTGTTAGTTGGAAATGTAAAGGGTTTGGTTGTGATTGTGGAATGGGTTTGGTTGTGATTGTGGAATGGATCTGGTTATATATGGATCTGAGATGAAATATTTTATGAGCAGATCTTTGATTTATATTGCTAATATTGCTCCGGCACAAGAGAGAACCAAGAGAAGTGATGTCAGGAAATATATATTAGCAGAGAAAGAAAAAGAGGTGTCGTTAGAACACTTGAGAAGAAGAGTAGTTGAGTAGGTGAATAGATAAAAAATATCTTGGTAGTAGTATTATTTAGTGGTGGATAGATGTGGTTAAAGAACTGAAAAGGAAGAACTTTAATGAGATGGTAGATCAATAATAGTGTGTTATTGTAGAGATATGAGCTAAAGCTGGGTCTTCACAGGGAATTGCATCGCAAATTGAGAACCTGAATAAGAAGCTGGTTAAGAAGTTGAGAGTAGAGATCTAGAGAGAATATATTGATGGTTGAGCGAGCAATTGGAGGAGGATCCGAGTAGGTTTAAATGGGATTTGAGTTATTATAAAATTCAAATTCAAATTCAAATTCAAAGTGGAAGTGGAAGTGCAATTAAAAATAAGACAAAATCTAATAAGGTGGGTATTTTTAAATGGGCTTTTTAGAGAGGAAGGTCTTTGGGTGAATAGAATCGTTTCATTTAAAGGCAAGGGTGGGACAGAAGGGCTTTCTTTTGGAATTCCTTTGGAAGAAATGGAAAGAAAAGAGGAAAAGCTCGCATTTGTTTGTTCTTGTTTCTATGTGAATTGGTGAATTGTTTGCTGTTGGGGGAGAGGTTCAAAGGAGGTGGTTAATTCCTAAGGAGAGGGTTTCACAGTTTTGTTTTCACTATTATTAAACAACGAACAGAATTACGAAATGGGTGGTTAGAGAATAGGCATTTGCGAGAAACAAATTAGTTTTAGAGTTGGCAATTAGAGCGATTTAAACAGTTTTTAAAGCCATACAATTACTAGTTAATTATATAATTATAATTATAATTACTTACGGAAAGTAACAGAGCAATTTCGTAAATGATGTGATTGGTAACAAATGAGACAGCCTACAGATTTAGTCAGAAGAGACATATAAGAGATGTGTATAGATCTATAGAATTAGAATTGGAATTAGAATTTAATCAGTCTTTAATCAGTCTTTACAGTCTATAGTCTTTATAGTCTTTATAATCAAGTCTAATTAAGTCGTTTTAGTTGTTTTTCTTAGCTCTATCTTTGGGTAAACTTTTGACGAAACTTCTTTGGAAATAGGCAATTTCAATGTATAGCAAGAAGGTGAGAAAGATATTGATCGAGAAGAAATTAACTATTTGCAAATTTTCCCTTATCATACCATATCTCAAGATCGAGCCAATGAGGGACAACATAACACTTGTTCTCGATAACCCAGTTTTGATATCTTTAATGTTGTCCTCGATGGATTTTTCCTTATTCGCAGTGAAAACCTGGTAAATCTTGTAAATTTGAAAGGCCCTTGACACAACTAAAACAGGCAAAACAACCCTATCGTTCAAGAGCAAGACCAAGTCGTTGCTCAAAATGATTGGAAATGGGTTGTTGATGTTTCCAGTAGGGTCGCTGAAGGATATGTAGGCAAACAACCCAACAAGACTGAGAATCAAATTGATGAATCTGCCATATCCTTCGTAGCCTAGCTTGAAAATGAGAACAATTAGGTCCTGGATGATGATGAAAATGGACTCGCCAAACTTGTTGAAGTCGATGCCAACTCTGAAATTAAGCGAGGAAATGATGGTCAAGTTTGCAACCTCCAAGAAGAGACTGGTGAAGGAGAACTGCTTCAAGTTCCTGGAGTCTCTCCCATGCTTGATGATGTTCTGGATCTCAGGGAACTTGGACACCCCCAGCAAGAACAAGATCAAGACGTTCAAGAACAGCACGTAGACTGTATTGATGCACACAAGCGACTCTGGCGACTCCCAGTCCAACTGCTCAAAGAGTCTGTGGAAACACCTGGGGCCTATCAACGAGGAGCCCAAGGCAGCAATGCTGGCGTTGAAAGACGAGTAGAACAGAGCTAGCTGCTCGAGCAAAGGGCGATAGTCGACACTAGACATGATGAGGATAGCAACCACTGCACAGCAACCTCTTCTCTTTCTTCTTCTTCTTCTCAAGCTCTTTTCCCAGCACGTGCTCCAGCTTACACGCCGCGTAAATCCCAGACCGCAAGCTTATCGCAGCAACCAAGACCATATTCAGGTGTATAAAAGGGTAGTGGAAAGTGCAACAATGGAGCCTTCCTTCCCCTGCTCTTCAGCTCGCTTTTCAATTGAAAAATGGTTAAACACGATCCATTTTCTGCCCTCTCTCCTCCCAAAGAAAAGAGAAAGTCCTTTTTGTCCCAGGTCATCACCAATCCTGATGCCTCCTCCTCGCCCTTCAGATCAAACTCCACAAGGTCCCATCGCAGCTCTGACTGGCCCAGCGATATCCATGTCCCTTCCTCCTTGAAGTCAAAGACTCCCAGGACCTTCATCAGATCCTTTTCCCAAAACAAACCTGCTCTTGCTCAACCAGATACCACCAAATCCACTTTTTCTGACGATTCCCACTTTCTCCTGGAATCAGGCTCTAGTCTTACTGCAAACAAACTCAACAAACAACAAATAACCAAAGACCACGAAATAGACACCCACACCCTAACTTCGACTCAGAAGTCTATTCCGGAATCCAGAACTAGCAATCTTTCCTCCACCTCTTCTGCCAATGTTCCTCCTCCTTTGGTTGCTGCAATCACTTCGAATTTGCTCAACACAACTAACCCTAAGGCCCCTATCATCCACGATGACGAAGTTTTGTTGCACGACTCCCAAAGAGCCATTCCGCCAAACGCTTCTGCTATCGACCAGTATGAAAACGATAATCCCAACCACGATACTACTGCTGTTTACCATTCACCCTCAAGTACATCTCATGAAAAGTCACCGAATACTAATAATTATATTGATAATCATATCGATAACCGCATTGATAATCGTATTGATAATTGCATTGATAATGACAATATTGATGACACTCACATTGATGATACCGTTATTATTACAAAGAAATATGACGACCAAGAGCCTATTCCTGAAAAGCCTCAAACTTCAAAAACGATTGATCAATTGAACGATTTACAATACAACAGTAACGAACCAATTGATTTGGGCGCAGGTTTAAAACAACCAAAGGGCAAAATATATCTAATTGCTCAAAATCGATTGAAACCGATTTTCAGTAAAATCGACTCCAACTCAAAACTATATCACCAACAAAACGCAGAATCCTCCAATGAAAAAAAGAAAACAAAACTAATCAAACACCAAAATAAATTGGAAAAAATCTCTTCCAAAAACCAAAAAAAATTGGAAAAAATACAATCAAACTATGATGACAAAATCAAACAGATCCAATTGCAAATTGACCAAGTTGAAAACAACATTAAAATTCATAAAGAAAACCACGTTTTTTTCTTAAACAACGCAAAGGAAGAACACGAGTTTAAAATCAAACAAATTGAAGAAAACTTTGAGTTTGAAAAAAACTTGATTATTCAACAAGCAGACCAATCAAATCTCAAATTACAAGAAAATAAAAAATCCCATATGAAGGCAAAGCAATTGGCCCAATACGATATCTCAGTTCTAAATCGAAACATCAGCAATTTACAAACCAAAAATAACGAGCTCATACTACAATCAAAACAACTAAATGAAGTTTTGATTTCAAAGCGTGAATATCTAACCAAATTAAATCACCTTCAACAGGAAAATGAAAGAAAAATTCTCGAAAGTAATAACGAGCCAAATGAATACTCAAATCCAATAGATGCCACAACTAAACCACCCATTCAAACGGCCGAAACTGATGAGATATTGAGTGAAACTCACAAAGAATCAAAAGACCCAGTGGTTGAAACTAATGTTTATGAGAAAAATAATGAGAACCACACTCCAATTCCCTCCGAAAACTCTACTGGAACCAATTTGATTATAACTAAAGAAAAAAACACTAAAGAAATTGAAATTACCCAATCAGATATTTCGGACCTTGAAAAGAAAATTGGCACCATTGAAGAGGAGCTAAGAGTGAACGAAGACCAGATTGATAACGATAGAAATAAAATCCAGGAAATTGAAATTAAAGAAAGCCAGCGCTTGGAAAGGGAAAAAGCCGAAAGACAGAAATTGGAACAATTGGAAAGAGAACGATTGGAAAGAGAAGCAATCGAGGCCGAACGACTGAAAAGAGAACACGAACAAAGAGTGGCTCAAGAGAAATTGAACTCTGAACGAAAACTAAGAGAGCAACAAGAAGCCATTGAAAGAGAAAGAATCGAACAGGAAAGGAGGGAAAAACAAAGGCTCGAAGAAGAGGAAAAACGCAAGGTGATGAGCCAGATCAACGTCGATGGCGACAAGAACAAGGAGATCTTGAAGAAGTTCAAGTATCCTGATGTTCCTGCTCCAGAGCCTGCCTCAGACTCTGAACATGAGTATGTCTATGAGTGGAAGGAAGTGGCACCCTCAACGACGTTGGCGCCCTCCGATAGCATCATCAAGTTTGAGACTGTGAGGCCCAAAGGCAAGAAGTGACCCAGCAGCAACAGCTGGAGGTGTTTTGTTTTGTTCTTTTGTTTTGCCTTTTGTTTTGTTTTGTTTTCTTTGTTTTATCTTTTATCTTTTATCTTTTATCTTTTTGTCTTTTTGTCTATTTTTGTATTTTATAGTGAATCAACCGCTGTTCGCCTGCCTCTGCAGTCGTGAGAAGACCCGCTGTGCTGGTGCGGAAAACGCACTGGAGCCTTAGATACACTGAGCTATCTTGAGATATACCCAGATATCGCCAGGTATATTCATATATCTCCAGATATATCCACATATTCTGTTTCCTGCACAGCTGTTCTACTACTTACACACTCAATTACCCAGCAATAGGTGCCACCAGATGTCCTTTTCTTTTGCGAAGAACTTCAACTTTCAGAACTTCTCTAGCTCCTTGCAAGGTTCGCTCAAGGAAATCTCCAAGGATGTGAATAATGCATTGAAGCCTTTGAATGAGAACTTGCAACCCTTCACGCAGAAGACCTTCAGGCTGATTCAAGAGCGATTCATTCCCAACGAAGATGTCAGTGAGTTGCCTCAGGAGTACTTGCTTTTGGAGAAGAAATGCGATACCTTAAGAAATGTGTACAAGCAACTTTTGTCAGTGACCCAAACGTACGAGATTGAGGGCTACGATTATCCCCCAAATTTAAAAGAATCAATTGTGGACTTCTCAAAGGCATTTAGTGAGAAAGTCCAGGGTCTAGCAGCTGCTGCCACAACAGAAGAAGCAGAGAAGATACTATCGACTCCTTCTTCTAGTCAGCAATACCCTAATACTTTGGCTCACGCCTTATCTAGAGCCTGTTTTAGCTCAAGAAATTTATTATTAAAAATTGATCAGAATAGCAATAGTCAAAGTAGTACCAGTGCCGCCGATAATGATAATGAAGGAAACGCATTGGCAAAAGTCCTATTCTTACTAGGTGAAAGCCAAAGAGATATTGGTGACAAAAGATTAGATCAAGATAAGTTAATCTTTCAAGAATTTAACCAAAAGATTCAAGGCATCTTGAATAAGAGTTTTAAGGAAACTACTAACGATAGAAAAAAAGTGGAAACCTCAAGGTTAGTCTTTGATCAATTAAGACACGAAATCAAAGTATTAAAAAATAGTAATAAACCCAAAGTGGATACCATTAACAACAATCTAACTCAAAATACTACTACTGCTACTACTACTGATACTGATACTGATGCTAAAAGGGATCCTAAGGATAATGAAATAAGTAATACCGCCACCACTACTATCACACCCACATCCACTAATGTTAATGCTAATACTAATGTTAATGCTAATACTAATACTAATGATGAGTTGGATAAAATTAAAAGGGAAAAATTAATTGAATTGAATAACAAATTAGAAATAGCAGAAGATGAATTGGTTAATAATACTGCTCAGGCAGTTAATTCAATGAAAAAACTAATTGATCCACTAGAATCAATAAATTTAATTAAAATCTTTATCAAAATTCAACTAAATTATCATCAATTTATTGTCAATAAATACAATACTTTATTAACTGAAATTGATAAAATACCTATTGACGATGAAGAGGATGATGATGATGGAGAAACCGACTCATCTGATGATGAATGAAATACTTTATAAATTTCATAATTTTTATAAATTTATTAAAGAATATAGGTTTATATATCAATCTATTTATTTTTTTTTACTTATTTTTATCTATTTATTTATTTATTTATTTATTTATTTTTAATCTATATATCTTAATTAATTATCGTCTAATTTGATAGCACCTCTACGAGCCTTTTGAGCTACTCCAGCAGCAACACCATTCTTAATATCTTCAGCTACTAATTCATCTGCCTCAACTCTTTTAGGAATATAATTCAACACTTTATTTAATAAAACCTCGTCATTAGCTGGTAAACAAACAACTCCATTTTGATCAGCAATAATTATATCGTTTGAATTAATTGTTTGAACTGTATCGTCAGGATAGTTCGATACTAAGATATCCAAATTTTTTTGAATCTCAACCACTTTGACTACTGGCTTTGGTGCTGTTGATCCCAATCCATACGAGAAAACTGGATAATTTAAATTTAAATGTTCATTTATATCCCTGATTCTGCCAAAGATAACCGAACCATTGGCCTTTAAATATTTGGCCCTAGTTGACATTAATCCCCCGTAAAGTGCATTGTTACATTTGGTAAATGGAGCTGTTGTAACTTGAAGAGATTTATCTAAAGCAATGGTTACAATAGAATTCTTTGGGACTGAATCGATATAATTGGTCTTAACAGCAGGTCTTGGATCATCCAATGAAGCATATAAGACAGTATAGGCCAATCCAACAACAGTTTTGCGATTGGTTTCAATGGGTGATCTCTGAACCAAATTGGGGAAGTATCCTCCATTTTTAACACCATATTTAACCAAGGCATCAGACACATCGCAGGGAGTGTAATTGGATAAGAAGTCGATAATCTTTTGCGATTCTTGTAAACTGAATTTCTGAGATGCCATTGTCGATAAGTATCTTAGAACTGCTGTCATTCTGTTGCTGGACACTTTACAAAAAGGTTCAACACTCACACAGGGTATCTTTCGATATAAGTAGAGCACTCGAGAATCAATCAATGAGGGTGCTCTTAATGCGATGTTTTTTCATGCCTCGCAACAAAGGAAAAGCCCTTCACAGAAGAGCAGCCATAGCATGCACCAACAGCACCACCGAAGTTCTAGCTGAATAACAAAAGATGTTTAGGTTCTCGTTTCCTGCTTCTGCTGCTACTTCTTCGGTTTGCTTTCTCTGCTTCTTCTGCTTCCTCTGCTGTTTTTTCCTCTTTGGGTCCCTTTGCGGCAGTGCTGTGGCGCAATGATAATAATATAGGAAATATCTAGCCACGCCCGAAAGAGGCAGGTAAGAGCACATAATAAAAAATCAGTTCTGGGGCAAAAAGAATTTTTTTTTTGGACAAAGAAGTAGAAGAAGCAAAAGAAGTAGAAGAAACAGAAGAAGCATTAAGAGAAGGAACTGAAGAAATAAGTATGAGTAGTGCAGAAGCAGAGACAAAGAAAATCATTCCAAAGGAAGATGTTGGAACCATTGAATTTCCATTTTCTCCAGATGATTTGTATCTCTACAATTTATCTGATCCAATCATCAATTCTCTCAAGTTGACATATTTCGATCATTTAACCAATAAAGCAAAGATTCCTATTCAGAAGGAGTTAAATGAGTTGAAGAATTCCCAGAATAAGCTTCTATATGACAACAAAACTAATAAGAAGAAAACCAATGATGGAACTGACGAGGAGACAACGCTAAGCTATCTAAACTCTAGATCTCCCTATATTTTCTTCAAATCAAATTTATTAAATTCAATTAATACTAATGGTGATATTTCTGATGAAGGTGCCAAAAAAATAGCGGATAACAATAGCAATAGCAACGATAATATTAACCAAGAAGAACTAAAATCTTTTTCAATATATAAAAACTTTTTTGATCAATCCCAATTAAACGATCCAATCAATACATTGAAATCTTTTAAAAAACAATATCACTCTGCTTTATCGTCAAAGAAAACTGATGAATCTTATTCGACCTTGTTTATGATTGGTGGTGGTCACTTTGTCGGTGCAATTATATCCCATAATCAATCTTCTTTGTCTTCAAATTCATCTAGTTTAAATAACATCTCCAAAAATTTTAAATTTAATCTAAACAACTATGAAAACAATTCAATAGATAACTATTTGCAATCAAAAATCCAATTTATAAATCATAAAACTTTTCATCGTTACACAACAAGAAAGAAACAAGGTGGTTCTCAATTAAATTTCGATAACAGTTCAAATAAAAATGTCAAAAGTGCAGGTTCAACAATGCGTAGAAACAATGAATTGTTACTAATTGATGACATTATAAATTTATTTAATGATTGGAAAAATTATCTTAAAAATTCAAAATCAATTTACATTAAATTTAATGCCAATAACGCAATTTATAAAAAAATCATAACTCATTTACATACAATCTTAAATAATGACACTTTAAAGATTAAAAATTATCCCTTCACAACATATAGACCTTCATTACATGAAATCAAAATAGCTTGGATCAAATTATCCTACATCTCTATTGAAAACTTGCCCAAATTAAATCAATCTCATATTAAGAAAATAAATTTAATTAAAAATCAAAAAGAGAAAGAAAAACAAAAAAAATCTCAAAAAGATTACAACAGTGATTATGAAGATGATAACAGTCTCAATTCTGATGATGAAGAAAAAATTAATGAGGACTACGCTTTGGAATTAATCAAATTAATGAAAAAATCAAAGGCCCCAGCTTTCATATCGTATTTACATTCAAATCAAATCGATCCCTCGGCTTATAGATTTCCTTCAAAATTTACAAATGATTACAAATTTACTCCAACTTTATTACATTATGCTGCTCAAAATAAGTTATCTCATATGGCTTATATTCTAATGAACAATTTGAAAATTGACCCAACTATTACCAATATAAACAATAAAACACCCTGGGAGCTAATAAATAAAACTGATCTAGCAACAAAAAACTCGTTTCAGTTAGCTCGTTTCAATTTAGGCGAGTCTTTTTGCAGCTGGAAAAGCAGTAAAGTTGGGCCTCCTTTGTCCAAGAAACAAATCGAACAAATTAATCAGAAAAACCAGGAAATTCAGAAGAAGATACAGCTTGACGAGAAAAGGGAGTTGAAGTCTGTCTTAAGAAAAGAAAAGGAAAAAATCACAGAACAAAAACCTGTTCAAAGCAGCAAAATTCTTCTTAAAACCAACGATCTAAGCTCTCTCTCAGACGAACAAAGAAGAAGAATCATGAGGGAACAACGAGCAAGAGCTGCTGAGAAACGATTGAAGATGTTCATGGACTCAAAGAAATAGTGAAGCTCCCACATTACCACATTTATAGCCCCAATAGACGTAGTTTTATAAATGCCTATAGAGAAAAAACTGTAAAAGACGATCCAACACAGTAACTTCACCAATGCAAATAAGGTTTTCCAGCTTTCGAAGCAAATTCTCTTTTTTTTCAGTTGATTGTACAAAGGAGCCTGTAGAAACTTGTTGAATGAGCTGTAATCTCCTACTATCGCAGTGCTATCCACCATTAGAACACACAACCATTAGAACACATCACATTCAGTTATGGCTATGAATTTGAACAGTTTAAGGGACTCCCTCACAGTCTCTCAGGATTTGATTGAGCAGTTTCTCTCGAACAACTGCAAGACTGTTATCAAGTCGTTGAATTTGTCTCCTAATTTTATTCACCAGCTATCAAATCCAATTGTCTTGTCCTCTGTGTCAACGACGCTATTAGTTTCAACATTTCTTATACTAAGAGGCTCAATATACAGTGAAGATGGGAAACTGGGTTCAGGTTCAGATTCTAAATCAGACAAAAAAAAGAAGAAGAAGAAGAAGAAGAAATTGACACCTGTTGGTAAGAACAAGCTATTGATTTTTAATTTAATGAAGAATATCGAGGAAAAAATAGTGCCAGGAATCAACGAATTTGAGCTGAATCTAGAAAAAAATGAGAATTTCAAAAATGAAGAGGAAAAGACATATACTTATCTATATTATGAAGAGTTGCTATTAAAGGAGCTCATGAAATTTGATGGTGTTGAAACCTATGATAATGAAGATTTAAGACTAGAGAGAAAAAAATCTATTAAATTCATTCAATCGTTACATAAAAAAATCGATAAACTCAAGTTGGAATATAACTTAAATGGTAAATCATAAAGCAAGATTTATTTAATTTTTTTTTTCACTTTAAAACTATTTAAACTCTGTTTAGATTGTTGATTACCAAAGTGATTATCAAATTATTTGTATTGTTATCTAAAACCAAGACTAAAAAAACAATCAACAAAATGAGAAAAAAAAACGAAACAACATAATAATAAAATAACAAAAAAATGACAAATTAACGAAATAATGAGAGAGCAAAAGAATAAACTAACAGTTTAAAAACTATATAAGATAACATTCATAAAACTAAAGCCGAAGTATAGATATCCAAAAAAATTCACAATAAAAAAAACCATAAAAAAGAACATACCAAAACTAATCAAGAGAAAAAAAGGAGAAAATTATGACCAATTAAAAATAGAAAAGGTTTTTTTTGCAAAGCAAATGATTTGATAAATTTTGTAAATAGTTGATTGATTTGTTTCGCTAAAAAAAAAAAGATTTAATTCACTATCATTATCACATAATCCATAGTGTCATTCATAATATAGCTCATAGATTTAAATAACTAATTCTAATTAAAATCATTTTTATTTCGATGAGATAATTTTCTAAATAAAAAATTAGAAATACTTTTCTTTCTTGATAAAGATTTATTATAATTAAAATTTGATTTTATATTATCAGGGGAAAACATATTGTTTTTGTGGTAACTATTAATTTCATCATGTAGATTTGTTGTTGAAAAGTTTCTTTTTAATTTGTGAATGTTTACAGTTAACTTACTGTGCACAGAATTTGTGTGGTGGTTATTTCTGTTAAAATCAAGGTTATTTTTATTATTATTTTTATTATTATTATTATTGTGATTGTCGTTATTAATATTTTTATTTTGAGTGTTGTGGTTAAAATTTAGTATTTTGATGCTTTTGTTTTTTCGAAGTAAGTGAGTTTTGGTTCTTTTAATCAAGCTATTATTTTTGAATTTATCGTTTTTCTTGTTTTTGTTATATTCAATATTATTTAAATTGCCATTCGAGATAATATTATTTGTTATGTCACCTTTAATTAAGTGAGTATCATGATTATAATTATTATTATTATTATTATCATTATTATCATTATTATCATTATTATCATTATTGTAATTAAGAGAATTACCTTTATTAAGATCATTAAGATCCTTTAAATTACAATAATTAACTTTAGACACTTTTAAAAATGAGCGATTTTCAAAATCGATTGAATTTGAGCTTGTTTCAAAAGAAAATTGACCTGCAGAAGATAAGGAGTGATTTGAATAGGAGTGAGATGGTTTTATATTACCATGGTAATTGGTATTGGTATTGATGTAGTTTATTGGGGATATAAAATTTTCTGGACTCTTGATGGAGGATGAATAAGGAACTGATATTTTAATCACATTTGGTCTGAAAAAGGGACTGTTTAAAGTGCTATTAAGAGTACTATTCACAGTGCTATTATAAGTTGAGATATCATTTGTTGAAACAACAGCACTAGTGAGACTGTCTTGGTTACGGTTATGACTGATAATGTTTAGATCCCTTGTATTATTAATATCGTTGTTTTTGTTAAACTTGTCTTTTTTTCCAATGATATGAGCAGTGTCTTTGGCATTAATATTTGTGTTTATTTTCAAATTATTAACATTTTTATTTTTTTTCATTTTTTGTTTGGAGTCATCAGTTGAAGGTGAGCTTCCCCCACTGAAAGTGTAGCTGTTGATTACATTAATCGCGTTGACATCAGTGTTGCTTGGATTGTAGTGAGTATCATTGTCAGTTGAGATTGAAATGGAATCAAAAGAAAGAGCTTGGGTAATAGTGCCATTCGTGGATAGACTATCAAAACTTTGGTTATTATTGTAATGGTGACGATATTGGGTATCTTTATCACTGTTGTATGTCTGGAGCTTATTATTGTGGTTGGTAACATTAGAATCGTTGTTATAGCAGATGTTGTTGTTGATTGTATTTACTGTATCATTTGAGTCGTTGTGGTCTTTTTTCTTGAAGATGGTTTTACCTCTGTTTAATATATGGTCTAGAGCAGACTCGTTGTCATGAGCACTGGCACTGTTCAGATTGGATATATTATGTAGTTTACTTAGGTCCTCTTGTAAATTGGGGTTGAATCTGGTATCGTTGAAGATAGAGTTGTTCCGGAGAAACTCGTTGAAATTGGAGACGTTGATGTTGTCATTAAGAGTCTGGACACTAAAACGGTTGAAGGATCTAATATGGCAGCAAAAACAACAGGAAATACAACAGTTAGTAATCTGGCAACAAACCATAAAGTATAAACAGCTAGCAGTAACAGCAATACGTACTGGTCTATGAGACCGGAAAAAGCTTTGTCGTTGAGGTCTGCAGCAGACATGACGAGGAAAACAGAAGCAGAGGCAGCAGAGGAAGCAGAAGAGGAGTGCTGATGGTTTTCGTCCTTCTTTTTATACCAGAGCTCTTCTTTGTAGCATTGCCAGGAGAAACATTCCAACCGGCTGTGAAACAATGCGTGCATAGAGCACTATAACCTCAGTGTCCCAATCCGGCAGTCCTCTGGTGTTTCATCTTCTTACAGCATCCAACTTCTTCTGCTGTACAACTGCTTTTCAGAGGAGACGCAACTTGCCTAAAGCATTTTCTGCTCGCTTGCTCAAGTCGCAGATCCTGTTGGTCTCGTTGTTTTTGAGACTGTTCTCAAACCCCAACTGCCGAATTTTCACTATCCTCTCTCTCGTGTCCCTGTCATATCTGTCAAAATTAAAACTGCCCAAGCCGTTTTGATGACCAAAGTTACTGCTGGTTCCGTTGCTGCTGTTTAGCACCAATAATGAGGCTGCAACGCTCGACACATCCACATCGTTCGCTGGGGGATTGCCCAAGTTAAAGTTAAATTTCTCATCAACGCTTTTGTTTTCCGCCAAACGATTTCTAATTATATTTCCACTCTGACTCCTGCTCCTACTGTCCTTTTCACTTCCGGTTTTCTCTATATTAATGTCTCCATCCTGGTCCTTAACATCATCCACATTCACATTTGGATTCACACCCACATTCGGAGTCACATTATTCTCACCAATGCTAGCGTTGTTGGAACTATTAACATTAAAACCATTGGATGCAATTAATTGGGAATGCTCAACATCATATTCACTTTCAATTAGATTTGTAATCAACCAAATACACCCAGTCTTGATTTTGATATAATTTGAAACTAAGTCATTTTCAATGATTTCTTTCTCAAATTTTTCATACACCTTGAACAAATCTTTTGTGGAGTTGAGATTGACCTTATCCATTTTGAGTTTCCTATTTATCAAATTGTTTTTTAAATACTTTTTGAAATCCTCCACAATTTCATAAATTTGAGTCTTATCTTCCTCGTCATCATCAATCCCGCTATTATAATAAGAGCTACCACTATTTTCTTTTGTTTTCAAATTCAAATTTAAACTCAAATTGGAAACAAATTTACCAGTTGAGTCAACGTTAAGTTTTTTATTCTGTTTATGAGTTTTACCTCTATTCCTGGCCATATCATTGGGTGCAACAATACCCATGGTCTTATTATCAGGACTTTCAACTTTATCTAATTTTAGATTTAATAAAAACCTAATTTGCCTCATTAAAAATACATTTTTCACAATCAAGTTCCTAAATGAGTTGTTGATTGTTGATAAGTTAACCAATAAATAAATAATATTCTCAATAATTTCACAATTCTCAATAATGTTATAAGAGAATAATTTGAACGATATAAAATAGAAAAAATTGTTTTCATTGTAATTATTTAAATGGTTATCATTGCTATTACCATTAAAAATATTATCAGTAAACTTGTTATGCTTATAACTAAATTTATTTAGAATAAATTCGTCAATAATAAAATTACCATATTTCCCCATAAATTCTAAATTAAATTTATTAAACTCTTTATTATAACTTTTAATTAAATTCAATGAAACAATTTGTGTATTTGACACAAAATTTCTAATAACTGAAAACGATTGCTTTTGTAAAGTCAATAACTTATTTTTTCTCTTATTATTATTATTATTATTATTATTACTATTAATAACACCAGCAAATTCGTTTTCATCAAATAAACAAATTTTTAATAAATTTTTGAATCCTATGTTTTTTCTTAATAACTGGACCTTAAATTCTAACTTGCTGCTATAAATTAGATTTTTCAATACAATTAAGGAAATATCATTCAACTTAAAAATCTCATTATAATCAAGAAAATCTCTAATAATATCAATTTTAATTTCCGTTTTATTATCATTTGACTTGATCAAATTTTTCTCAAAATTATTATTATTAAGATTTAAATTCTCATTTAAATAGATTTCGTAGTTAAAATTATTAATAACACTTGCAATGTTTTCAATTAAACCTAGATCTTTTAATAAAGATCTTAATGGTGAAAATTCAATGCATAAATTTGCAAAAAACTGTAAGATTAAATTTTTCAATTTGAATAAATAGTTTATAAAAATTTTGAAATTTTTTAATATAAAATTAAAATTGAGTAAGACATAATCCTTGGAATCTTTGGTATTTAAAGAAAAAATGATTTCGTTATCATTTTTCGAATTTTTATCTAAATTACATAAAAATTCGTCAAGTGGAAATTTAAATATGTTGAATAAAATTTTAATGATATTTTGATCCAAATGTTTCATAAAGTAAGTTTTTAGCAATGGCTTATTTTTTGATATTGATTTGATGAAAATAATTGAAATTTCATTTAATTTTAATAAATTTAGTAATTTTTTATTGAGATTTTTTGAAATGTAAATTAATAAATTGAAAGGATTTGCATTTGGATTTGAGCCAAGATTCGAATTAATTTGGTTTTGGTAATTTAATAAATTTTCTAAAGTATCTAATTGCAAAGAGAAAATATTTAAAAAAATGAAATTTAAATCATTTTTAATATAAATTGGTTTCTCAAGTTTATTTTTTAGTTTATTCTTTATTTTTAGGTTATTTTTTTCATTGTTGTTAAAATTGAAATTAAATTTTTGAAATTGAACTAGAGAGTATTCTTTAATTTTAAAAAATAGGTAATCTAGAATTTGAGTTTGATATGAGTCATCAATTGATATAAAAGAAGTTAAGATAATAAAACAGTTAATTAATTGATTTAAATTTTTCAAATTTGAATGTTTTAAAAATAAATTAAATTTGAACAAGTTATTTTTTTTATTAAAATTTTGATTAAAATTTTGATTTAATTTCAAATTTGAAGTTGATATAATATTTTTGAATAATAGTAATAAATGGTTTGAAATTTTTTGCAAAATATTATGGTTATTTAAAATTTCAAACAATAATTTTTTAAATTTAATGTTGTTAGTATTAGTATTAGTATCATTAATGTTATTGTTATTATTATTTATATAGGTATTATTTTTGATGGTTTTAATGTTTGTATTTTTATTGATATTATTGTTAAAAGAACATAAAGAAGCTAATAGATTGATAGAATTGAATTGGTTTAGTAGTGAGTTATTAAGTTTTTCGTTTGATAGATCGAATAAATAATTTAAATCAGGTAGTAATTTTAAGATAATGTTGAAATAAAAATCCAAGTCGGTATTATTGGTAGTGGTAGTATTTTGAGTGGCTTTATTATTGGAAATGTCATAATTATTATTATTTAAAATATTTAAAGAATGGTATAACAAAAAATTTAAGGAACTTAATTTTAGATTTAAATTTGAAGATTTTAATAAAGAAAATAAAAATCGATAAAAGGAGGTTGATAACTTAACGTTATGATTAATGGTAATGATATTACTGTTAATGGTGTTATTAGGGTTCTCATTATAGTCATTGTTATTGTTGTTGTTTTTGTTTATACTATAAGAGGATAATTTTGCAGCTGCAAATAACAAATTTGGTAATGAGGTTTGGATTAAGGATAAAGGCACAGTATATGTTTGACTCAAGGAAAAGTTGAATTTATCATTATCATCACTATCATCATCTTTATTATCATTATCATAATTGTGGTTTCTAAAGTTATTGTAAGTATAATTATTATAAGGATAATAGTACATATTTTTAAAATTTAAAATTGGTTTGGACAAAGTAACAATTTTGTTAATTAAATGAGGGTATATTTGAGATAAATTTAATAAATTTAAAGAAAAATCGATTGAAGGTAAAGATAATAAAAAGATAGATAGATTTGATAATAAGTTATTGTAATTGAATTTTCTATTTATGTATTTGTTATAATTATCACTATTATTAATAATATCGTAATTTAGTAATTTGATGATAATTGAATTTAACGCGTTATTACCATCAGCATTTATAAAAGAGGAATTTAACAATAATAAACTTGATAGATTTTTGAATAAAATAGACAATAGATTGAAATAAAGATGAATGTTTTCGCTTGATAAAGTGGAATCAATACTATTGAAAGTTGTTAAGAAAATTTGAAATAGATCATTTTTATTGTGTGTATAGTTGATTAGATTGTCAATGTTGGATAGACTAACGGAATCAAGACAAGAGTTAAGAATTATTAGGATATCAGATTGCAATTGAATCAAGCTGTTGTTATCGCAAGAGGGGGGATAGGTCAATAGCAAGTGGTTTAGGAGAAGGGATAGGTTTTGGGAGGAGTTCAATAGATTGTACTTCTGTTTTTCATCGCATAGAACCAACAATTTTAAAGACTTGATTGAGTTCAAATTGGCTTCAACATCTTCGATGTTGTAGTTTCTCAAGATGTTGTCAACCGAGTTGTCGAGCAGAGTTGAAACCGACGAGGGAAGCAAGTCAGCAGTGGAAATAGGATTTTGGAAAAGAGCCAGTTGCAAAAAGTTCATTTTGAGTAGTTGCCAGTAGTTTTCTGAGTAGTTGTCGCCAGAAATCGTTGTTGGGTCTTTGTGCTGGAGGCTATTGGAGCGTTTTGTGCTTCGTTTGCCTGCTCTGTTTGGAGTCTTTCTGTGATTATATCCTCGTCCTGTTTGAGAAGTGCCGCAGAAAGACCGCGCAGTGGCGGAGGCATGTGTCGGCTGCAGGATTCTGCATAATCCACAGAAAAGGAAACAATCCAAGTCATTGACTACTGCCACTGTTTTGGTACATTTGATACTGAACCACAATGTCTTGGCACATAACCATCAATATGGATGAAACCAGCTTCACGGCAATGATTATTATTCTACACTAAAAGCAAGATATAACAGAGGTGTACATAATTATACATGTATCCGTTTGGCTGGTTTGTTATTGCTTTGACCAATCATAGTGCGGAAGCTTCATGGAAATATATTCTTGACAATTTTGTTCAGTATTGTAACTTTATTGAGTTTGGTATCTGATTAGACTTTTTCATTTGATTTTTTTTTGGCGATGGTATGTTCGACTTTTATCTTCAGTCTTGAATATCTTATTATCAGTGTTACTAACTTCTCTGTCTAGACTAATGATGTTTTCACTACAACTGACCAAGATGGCATTTTAAGTCGTTCAACAACAAAACCTGTCTATCTTTCGAAAGTCGAAATCGAAGGAATACAGAATTTAGATGATGCTTTTTTAAAAACTTTGATTTCTCCATTACTATCAACTTCAGATCACACTGTCAGCTCGTTAAACAATGCTATACGTGAAACAACGACTAATTTCAATAAAACTGGCTTATTTGAGAAAATTGCTTGCTCAATTGATAATGATTCAACCTCTTTACTTCCAGCTAATATCAAATATCCTTTCACAAATGAAGTCTTGATTCCAACCACAGCTAAGTTTAAGTTAAGTCAATCTCAAGGCACTTTTAACACTTTAACAACATCAACAACAACCTCTGTGCTACCAAATAGCAACAGTAATAGTAATGGTTTCAACAATGAATCTCTATTCAGCTTTGATTTTTTAAATAGTAACTTCAAAGGTTATGCTGATTCTTTATTATTTAACTATACTCTATCTTCAATAAACTTCAATAATAGACTCTCTTTATCTTACAATTCTCCTTTGAATAATGACAAGAAAAACCAATTATTAATAGATATTTATAGGTCATATTCAAACAATCAATCATATTCTAAACATGATCAAAGGACTTGCTCTGTTTTCACTGGTTACCAATATTCTAATTTTTATGATATTAAGCACGACAACAACAGTAATAATTTTTCTTATTTAACAGGTTTAAATATTGTTCAAGATGAAGTATTAAATTCAAATACTAATTTACTTGAAAATAATATATCTTCAAAAGTTTCTTTAATTAATAATTTTTCTTACAATAATTTAGAAAATTATGATCCAAGTTTTAATTCTTCTCAATCTTCTTCAAAGAACCTGATTTCAAGCTCCTCTGGCTGTTCTTTAGCCTTAAAGAGTGAAGTCGCCGGTCTTGATAAATCAAGCAGAAAATTTCATAAACTTGCTTTTGACTCGACATTTTATAGATCAATTATTAAAAATGTTTTAACTTTTGAACAAAAGATTTTAATTGGTAACATTTTCCCAATAACCATATTCAACAACTCTGTCGATGCTGACAAGTCGACTGAAATCAATGTTAGTGATAAATTTTTTGGAAACCTCACAGGTTTTAAAAAAAACTCAATCGGCTTTAATAAAGATGATGTTTACTTGGGTGGTAACTCAATTTTATTCAAATCGTCCACATTATATTCCAAATTTCCAAAATTTTTAAGTAAATCACCTGTTTTGGACCCTTTAAGATTTCGATTATCATTGCAATATGGCGATATCTACTCAAATGTTGATGATCTTAAGAATGTTTTTCAGAATTTAAACATTTTCAGCAAATTTTCTGAAATTAAACATATCAATAAATTATCAAAGGTTTTTGCTACAAATTTATCTGTTGGATTATTTTACAGCACAAAATTCTCAAATTTGGATCTATCATATAACATTCCATTAAGCAATAGGGCTTGTGACATTTCAAGACCAGGTTTACAATTCAATGCTTCTATATCAATGGCTTAAGTAGTTAGTATTTTAGTTAGCTTTATAAATTAACATTCTTTGTATATAATCTCAAAAACCCCAAAATGGATTGAAGTTCCATGTAGACGGCGACAATCTTTTTGGATATTTTTTTTTATTTTTTTTTCATTAACCAAGCTTATAAGTTTTTTCTATTATTGTTATTATTTTTTTTTTTTTTTTTGATTACCTAAATCGATAAATTACCTTTTTTTTAACAACTGACATGTCTCGAGTAATAATAAAGGGATTACCCATATATCTCGATGAAGAACAATTGAAAAAAAAATTAGGTCGCATAAATAATAATGACACTATAACTCAAGATATAACCGATTTAAAAATTGTGAGAAATGCTAAAACTGGAGAATCAAGAAAATTTGGATTTATTGGGTTTAAGACTTACGAGAGTGCAGAAAAAATTATTAAATATTTTGACAACTCCTTTATCGATACCTCAAGGGTTAATTTACAATTTGCAAAATCGTTTGCAGATCCAAGTGTTCCCAAATCATTTAGACAAAGACAAAGAGAAATCAATAAAAGAAAACAAATAGAAGAAGAACAAAGAGAAAAAACCAAAGAGATTAAAAAAAGAAGACTAAATGTTAGAGAAGAAATCGATGAAAAAATCAATAAAAATAAGATATTGAAAGAATATCTTGACACAGTCAATTCTAATGTTAAAATAGTTGATGGGAAGGGAAATCCTTCGGTTCGAGATTTAGAGGATGCCTTGAACAAGAAAGATAATGAAACCAAAAATGACAAAAATGAAGATGGAATTACGCGAGATGAAGAAAATGAGAGTGATGAGGAATATGAGGATTTCAGACCCAAATCCCAAGAAGAGAAAAATGAAGAGTCTGATAATAGTGTAAATGAAAACCAAGATAATGAGGGAGAAGAAAAAATGATCAGTTTATCGGAAATGGCAAAAGATTCCACTGTGTCAGATTTAGATTGGTTAAAGCAACATCGAATTAGAATGCTTGAAAATTCTAAAGAGAACAAGAATAATGACCAGAATCAGGAAGAGACTGACTTTGGGAATGAAGGAAAAAAATCCAATAAAGATAGTACTACATTGAGAGAGGAAAAAATAAAAAAGCATAACAAGGATAAAAGAATAGAAAAAGCCCAAAAAAAAATCACCGAACAAGAAAAGACTGAAGAATTAATATTAGAAACAGGAAGATTATTCATTCGAAATATACTATATACAGCCACAGAAGATGATTTTAGAAAACTATTCGGTCCATATGGGGTTTTAGATGAAGTTCATATTGCTGTTGATACTCGAACACATAAATCCAAGGGATTTGTTTATATTCAATTTCAGAATTCCAAGGACGCATTATTTGCATATAAAGAGTTAGATAAGCAGATTTTCCAAGGTAGATTGTTACATATATTACCATCAAAGGCTAAAAAAAGTCATAGGTTGGATGAATTTGACATTAAAAATTTGCCATTAAAGAAACAAAAAGAGTTGAAAAAAAAGGAAATGGCATCCAAATCCCAATTTGCATGGAATTCATTATTTATGAGCAATGATGCTGTGATTGAATCTGTTGTATCTAAATTGGGATTGAAAAAGAGTGATTTGATTGATCCTGAATCATCCAGTAGTGGTGTCAAGCAGGCCTTAGCAGAGGTTGATGTTATTGGGGACGTTCGAAAATATTTTGAAAGCAAAGGAATTGACTTAACATCATTTGAGAAAAAACAGGAAAAGGATGATAAAGTCATATTAGTTAAAAATTTTCCATTTGGTACAACATCTCAAGAGATTGCAGATTTGTTCACTCCATTTGGGGAATTGAAAAGACTATTATTTCCACCATCCGGAACGATAGCTATTATTGAGTATATTGATGTACCATCAGGAAGAGCAGCATTTACAAAGTTAGCATATAAAAGGTTCAAAAACAGTGTTATATATCTAGAAAAAGGACCAAAAGATTTATTCAAAAGAGAGCCAACAGAAGGCGAAAGGCATAACTCGAAACCAAAAGAGGCAACCGATGATAAAAGCGATGAGGATAAGAATGTCAAAAAGGCTAAGATATCAGCAAGTGATATCTTGTTGGAAGCCACAGAAGAACATGAGCCGGACGTTCATCAAGGCACTACAGCCTCTGTTTTTATAAAGAACTTGAATTTCAAGACAACTACAAAGGACCTAACAGACATGTTCAAAACACTTCCAGGGTTTCTTGTGGCCCAAGTGAAGGAAAGCAAGCCAAGCGTAAGCATGGGTTTTGGATTTGCTGAGTTCAAAACAATGGAGGATGCAAACAATTTCATTTCGATTTTCAATGGAAAATCGATTTTGGAGCACAAGATCGAGTTGAAGATATCCAATAGAGTGAACAATACAAATTCCAAAAGTAAACCAGCAGGCAAGAAGAACGAGAAACTCATCGTCAAGAATCTCCCATTTGAAGCAACAAGAAAAGACGTCTTTGACTTGTTCAATCCCTTTGGCGACCTCAGGTCAGTCAGAGTCCCCAGAAAGTTCAACAACCAAACCAAGGGTTATGCCTTTGTGGAATTTGTGCTCTCGAAGGAAGCTGAGCATGCTATGCAAAGTCTTACTGGAGTTCATTTGTTGGGTCGTAGATTGGTTATAGAGTACAGTAACGAGTAAAAGAACAATAGTACAAATACAAGGAATTTCTCAGCATAGGAAACGATTCCAGCACAAATAATAAAAGCTCTCAATAAACTGATTACCAAAAAAATGTATGAAAACACTTTCAACAACATGCCTTCAGCCAGATTCGAACTGACGATCTCCTCATTACTAGTGAGGTGCCTTACCAACTTGGCCATAAAGGCAACTTGCTGAAAAACGTGATTTTGCTTCATAACACATTCTCTTGCAGAAATGCGCTGTTTTTGCTGGCCAATCAGAGCTGTGTTTGAATCAGCACTGAGATAATAGGCGTAAAGCTGATCTATTTCTTTCGTGCTGGAGGAGCTGGGTCCTGATATGCTTTGACCAGAAATGTCTTCTGAGGTGGGAATTGTATGTTGTTTGTCTGTTTCTCAAGGGCCCTTTATTTTCTGTTTGCCTACTAACCTTCTGTTCTTGTGTACATTGCTTTAGGAAGATATCTTGAATTTTGAGCTCAAATCATCTCATACAGATGAAATTGTAAGTGGTTATGCTTTTCGTTGAATTTTGCAACTTTTTTTTGTTATGGTACAATGCCAATTGAAAAAGTGAGATTACTAACTCAGAATAGCTAAGTCGTTCCAATACGAAACCCATTTTTCTATCCAAAATCGAGGTTAATGGTGCTTCTCAGTTATCTGATGGATTTGTTCAAAGATTATTAAGTCCTTTATTAATTACCTCCGATCACACTTTAAGTACTTTGAACCAAGCAATTTCAAAGACTTCGAATAATTTCAGTAAAACTGGGTTGTTTTTTGATGTCAATTGCTCAATTGATAAAGATGACGATTCCCTCATTCCCAAAAATTATAAATACCCATTCATTAAAGATTATTTGATTCCAACTAAGGCCACTTTCGATCTCTCCAATATCTCTTCAAATTACTTGCTCTTTTCAGGATTAACAAGACATAATGAGGGTTTTATCAATTTTGGATATTTGTCAAATAATTTCACAGGGTGGTCTGACAAATTATTATTCGATATAGCCTCCAATCAAGATAATTCAAATAATTTGTTGACTTTGAATTATAGATATCCTCTAAATAATGACAGAAATTTTGAATTTGCAATCGATTCTTATCGTACCTTCACTAATGCTCAATCATTTGCAAAACACAACCAATCTCACTCTGCTTTGATGTTTGGATTGAACTATTCAAGTGATGAAAATAACTTTGCTACCATAAACGGTTTAAATATTGCCCATGATATTATATCCGATTCAAAGACTGATCTAATTCAAAATGGTTCTCTAACAAAAGTTTCCTTCATTAACAGCTTGACAATTGATACCACTTCTGTTGTCAACAAAGATCTTAAAAATGAACCGATTCCTCATTCAGGTTTATTGATATCTCTTAAAAACGAAATTGCAGGTTTAGATCAAAATGCCAACACTGCCTCATTTAATTCGACATCCTGCCAATGGTCCTTTTATAAATCGTTATTCGATAATTTTCTAACTTTTGAATCAAAGACGTTTTTTGGCTGTTTTTTTCCCTTCATGAACAAACCAATTAGGGTCAGTCCATTGGATAAATACTATCTAGGAAGCTTTGAAACCATCAAGGGTTTCCAACATAACTCAATTGGTCATAAAGAATCAGACGTCTATTTGGGTGGAACCTCTGTTATATCAAACTCGATCTCACTCTACTCCAAATTTTTCTCAATTTCCTCCCTCTTCAACAAAAAACGATCATTCAGTTCCGACAACTCCTCTGTTTCGGATCCTTTAAGATTGAAAATCGGTTTGGAATATGGCGATACCTATGAAACAGCTGAGAAATTGAGAGAAGGCTTGAACAAACTAAACAACATCAGCACTGCCAGGGACTTCACTTCGATCTTTGCCACAAATTTCAACATTGGTTTGATCTACAACTCTCCTTTCGCTCAGTTCGACATGTCCTACAATTTTCCATTGAGTAACAGGTCCTGTGACGTTTCCAACCCTGGTTTGCAATTTAGCGCTTCGATTTCCTCTACCAATTGAACCTTTTCCTTATTCCTAGTTCTTCAGTTAATATTCAGTCATTAAATAGTTTCTAAATAGTTTCCAAATAGTTTTATTTATATTTAAGCATTACTCATTTTTATCTACAATTCATATATTTTATTTTGGCTTTTATTATTTGAGCTTTTTCGTGTTTGAAATGAACGAAACATACCAAGTAAAATGGAATAGCACAATTCTACATAATTCTGTATAGCAGTCGTGAAATTAATAAACAAAAATATTAGGCAAAGAACTGAAAAATTTTGTTGTAAAAAATAATACAGTAAGAATCATTAAGCACAATAGTTTTGACAAATAAAAGGTATTAATCTAAAACAAACACAATTAAAAAAAATAAAAGAATGAAAATAAAAATAAAAATAAAAATAAAAATAAAAATAAAAATAAAAATAAAAATAA
>JAKTTS010000176.1:0-27843 GCA_030560485.1 Ascoidea tarda (nom. inval.) | reverse complement strand
AATTTACGGTTAACGATTAACCACGGTTCATGACGCTCATAGGGGCTGCTGAGTAGAATGGGATTATGGTTGGAGATTTTTCGTTTAATTCTTTTGACTGGTGAGAATGGATGATCCTTTGAGGATTTCTTATGGTCTAGAGAGGTTGAAGTAGTTGGCATAGTAGCTTTGGCAGTCACTTTGGCGTATGATGATTCTGTGTTGCTTAGGTCGTCGCTGCTAGAATTTGAGGCAGCTGTTTCCACAAGTGCTTGATTGACCGGGTTTTCGATTATTCTGCCTACTGTAGGGATAAAATTTTTATAGGTTTTGTCTGAGTGGTCTTTGATCTCATTTTCGAGTTCATGCATCCGTTGGGATAATATGGTTAGCATAAGCTGTTGAGTTAGGAACCATTGGCTTAACTTTTTTGATATTTCTTGCACAGTGCTGAGAATGATATGAGTTTGGAAAGATGAGGAGCTAACTTCGTCGATTTTCAGTGAAATTTTGTCGAAGTCGTTGCTTATATTTGTTAATACGATAAAAGAGTTATCCTTACTATTAGGATGAGAATAACTAAAAGAGGAAAACTCTGGTGACCAATTTATTGATTTGGTCATGATGCACCCAAGAACAGGACCATGGGTCTCTGCGTGTAGATGCGTGTCTCTGCATTTAGGGCTTCCAAATTTCCTTTCCAACATCCACACGGACCTTTGACTGTATTTGTACTTGTGAATGGATCTGGTGTTTGACGGAGAACTCTCTCATTGCCCTTTTTATGACAGCAGGGAATTGAGAGATGTTTCATTTCGCTCTTACAGAATTATGGATGGACTCTCTGTTGTAATGGAACACTGGGCCATTCAAAGACCACTCAAAAGCTACTCGAAGACCTAAAGGCTGCTTTTAGGTCTAATTATTGTGTTTCAAAAACTATTTCGGTATATTTTAATTGGTTTTCGAGATTGCATAACTAGTATAGTATGTTATTTTCAAAACTAGGTGAGTAAGCTAGATTAGTATTGTTTTTTTTCTTGTTGTTTTTGGTAGATTTGAAAAAAGTGACCCAGCTTTTGTTACTAGTGTTCAGCCTATTCGGTTAATAAACTTCTTATCAATAGATTGATTTCAAATAAAAACACAGTTTTTTTGAACGATTATTTGGGCAACTCTTTTATACTTTGATATTAGGTTTAAGGTTTGTTTGTTTTTTTTATCAAGTAAAAAACTTAATTCAATGAATATGACACAATCTCAATGGAAAATTCTGATAAATTTTGCGGTCATGTTGTTAAAATATGGGTAATAGAAAGCGGTAAAAAGATAAAAATTAGTATCACTGAATGTTACTTATTTTTAATTTCAACTATGTTTTCTGCTGTTTGATTGAAACATATTTATACAGAGAATAATCTTCTCATTGCGGGTTTTTTTTATTGATCTAATATCTAATAAAAACAAAATTAAGAAATTTGAGAGGAAATTTTACTATCGAAGTTTCGTGTCATGAAATTAGAGAATCTGAATCACGTCTACAATTTCTAATTGCTTGGGCTCGTTTATTAGATGTTGATGGCGGCATCTTACAAGATCAAACTCTTTTGGAAGGTGAAAAAGTTGTTATACGTAATTGCACAAACATGGCTAGTCCTTTTTCTTGCCGTTTTACTTTTGATTCAATTGATATCAAAAGGAGTGGTTCGTATAGAATTAGGTTCACTCTTGTGAGAGCTCTCCAATATTCAGACGATGCATTTCTATGTTTCATCGATAGTGATATCATCCATATTGCTGAGCAAGAAGATATGATGAAATTATAAATCAAAATTGACTTAAAAGGGATTTCATTCATAACCCATGGGTTTCTAAATCAACAATACTGTGTATCATACTATATGCTATATATCATAGGTTTGTTTTCTTTGTTATTTTTTTTATTTTTCATCATTAGCATATCGTTTACAATAAAGTATACATTCTTTGAAGAAATATTTTATAATAGTAAATCCTATTTTATTCTATTTTGTATCAACACTTTTATTATTTACTTGAATTAACCCATTTTTAATATCATTTATCTCATGATTATCAATGTGATATAACAAAGCAACCAAATATCTGGATTGAAAATTAAAGCCATTAAGGTTCTCTAAACACGATTTAGCAGATTAGAAATCTGAATGAATAACAAAACAGTTTCCCTTCAAATAATTCTCCATTCTTTTTCCCATTTCAACGATGCTTCCGAACTCATCGAACAGGTAGTACAACTGCTGTATTGTGACTTCATAAGGCAGGTTTTTCACTAAGACTATTGGAAATTCAGAATTAAACTGGTTATTAGACATGTCAAATAGATCTTATCTTGTTCATCTTTTAGATAATGATAGCGACGGAAAAAAACGGGACGCAGAAAAAAACAGCCAAGTGGACAAAATTGGATTTTTTACATTCTTGCATACGGCTGCATATATCTGCAGTTTAAATTGGAGCACAATTGGTTTCAATCTTTCAGTGATCAAAATTGATGAATGTTATTACAGAATTTTGGCTTTACCTAGACAATGACCTGGATAAGGATAAGCGTGGAGATGAAATATAGATAGCAGGAAATTTATTTAAAATTCATGTTTGAATTCCAATAAGTTTTGATCTTTATTTAAAACTCAAAATCTATATTTAACATATTCAGATTTTTTCTTATGCTTTTACTGCAAACTATTGTGAAAAACCAAATAGTAAAAACATTACAAAAACATAAATATTGGAATTCATAAAAATGTACAAATTGAAAATTATTGCTCAACCTAATATTGAAAGGCAGGCAATGCTATCCAACAAAAAAAATTTACAGCAGCATAACATTCTATGGGTAACAACAGATCACGTCAATATAAACTCGTTCTTTATTCAAGTGATTTCATTGAATTAGTCTGGAGAAGTTTGCAATCAGTCTCTTTTGGATGGTGATTGTTTAAAAGTGGTTAATAATAAAAAGGCATTTATGCTTTCCAAAAATTATTACAAATTTATATTTAACAATATTGGTATAAGAAAAGGTGGAAATCTCAAATTGAGGTTTCTATTGAACAAATGCAGTCCACTTTGTACAAAAATTCAAGATATAAATCAAATTGATTCAGATCTTATAAAAGAGATTGGAAAACTGTTCATAAACTATATATGTTTCAATACACAGCGACTAGAAGCCTGATATGGCACATGTTGCAATACCAGGTCACAAGACAAAAAACAACCAATCAAATTACATGGTTTACTTTTGGTACTTATTTAAATCACAAACAGCATTTATAACACATTGCTACTCTTGCTTATTTTGCTGTTTGTGCTGTTTCTACTACGAAATCGAAACGAAACGAAACAAAACCAAAACCAAAAACAAAATGCTGGATGATGGGTGAAAATACAGTATAGCACTATATGCGTAAATACACATTTAAACGCATAATTTTTAGAAATCCAAACTTTAAAGAAACTTCAAGATCCTTCTTGAAGCAGAGTAATTTCAATAGAAATACTGCAATGGATATGTTGCCGGTACCTTTCAGCAGCTCTAAAACAAAAACTTTTAGTCTTATGATAAGACCCCTTTTTGAAAGCTGGTTTCTTTTGTTATTTAGTTCCTCGTGCTGGGCTTTTTAAAACCATCCTACTGGCTTTGAAGACAAACCAACGACCAATTACCACGTTTAGTTTTATTGAATTTTACTGAATTTTGAATACGGAGTATTAAAGCTATCAAATAACACTTTTTTAATTAAATAATTACTCCTTATGAAAGTTGTTTTTTTCAAATGGAAAAAGTGTTGCTTGACCTGTTCAGCTCTTAATGTACCATACTTATGTCCAAAACTGCAACATTCGTATCAAAATATCATCAAACCCAACCAGTTACAATACCAAATACAGCTATCATTCTATCAGTTTTAATAGTCTTTTTAGACCAATCAATTGTCATTCATATGTCATAACTTGAAAGTTTTTTAAAAGAAAATAACTGAGATAACAAAAAACAATAAAGTGCAAAATATCTTTGTGAGATCTAATTAAGCAGAATCATTTTGATTTATAATATTTATTTTTACTATTTTTTAAATTATAAAAAATAATAATCAAATGCTTTGATATAATCATATATCAACTGGCTCACAATCATAGTTTTGCCAAAAATCATTGCAGAAGTTTTGAGAAAAATCTTGAACAGAATTCTTTAGACGATTTTTGTCACTGCTACAAAACTTTTCATAAACCTTTTTGCAGTAGCTATTGCAAAGCTCTTGAAATTTCTCACTTCACCAATTGTAGCATTTTTCAAAGGATTTTTTGCAACACTCAGCACACAATTTTTTGCAAATTTCAGCACATCTCTCTTTCTCATCAGCTGAACTATCATCATAAATCGGCTCACAGCAGTTTTTGTAGGAATACACAAAATCAAAAAGAATCCCTTGCTTAGCCTTACCACAGGAAGAGCTTTCCAATGAATTACTAGGACCAGAAGTAGTGAAAACACAAGAGCAAGATACTAACAAATTGAATTGAAAAAAAAATAAACAAAAGTGTTGGAAAATGAACCTGAATTATTAACATCTCAACAAAGATTTTTCAAATTGACTCATCCATTAAATAATAAACACACGGGCTAAAAATGAATCAGATGCAGCTAAATTCGATCTAAATATTGGGCAGCGATGATAATATCGACAGAAATATGAATCAAACCAAAATCAAAATGAAAGCCCCATTCCTTAATACTATTTAGTGGTAAGCAGGAAGGCTTGAAAATACCTAGTTAAACTAAAAAACAATATAATATTTTAATACTGTAAAAATGAGGTGATGAAAATAGGACTTATAATTATTTGCCGACTTACTTAATATTGTTGAGTTCTTGTTTAATCATCTTTAAGCAAATCCAACCTAGTTATTTATCAAATATCCAATTTGGATTGTATTTAGGTGATAATCCTTTTTTGAAATCCGATATTTTTAAGTCATCTTTATCATTAATCAGTATATTATATGGTTTCAAATCGCCATGATATAAATTACTTTGATGGAAATAATTAATAGAATTTTCAGTTTTTTCCAGTACTTTTGGTCTATTCTATTCACACTCCCCTTTAAAAATATTCCAGACCAAGCCCAATAACTCTTTCATTTTTATGTAAAATTAATCCTATAAATCCAACGATGTTTTTCTGTTTTAAATTATTTAAAATGTTAACTTCTCTCAAATTCTTTAACCAGCCCTCTTCTTTTCAATAATTTACAGACAATATTATTATTTAATATTTTTTCTAAAAATATGTACTTTGTTAATTCTTTAATTTCTGGATATATCATTTTGATAATATCTTTTTATATTTTAATCAAAAGAATGTTCCATGTGCCTGAAATTTTCTGTCCCTTCAGGTTCTTTATTATCTATTTTCATTATTATTTCCTTGTTTAACAATAAACTATCTTTATTTTCCACATTTATATATTTGTCGTAATACTCAGTAAAAATATGCTCAACAGTTTCATCAGCATCTTCAAAAATTTTCACTATCATTATCAGTATCAAAATCAACATTAATCAATTTCTGTTTCTCATTTTTCTCATTTTTCTCATTTTTCTCATTTTTCTCATTTTTCTCATTTTTCTCATTTTTCTCATTTTTCTCATTTTTCTCATTTTTCTCAAACCATAGATGAACATTAAATACTCTTTTATTGTCAGAAGTGAGACCCGATTCAAAGAGCAAATAATAGGATATTTAAATAATTATTTTTATTGTAATTCAAGTGAAATTTGGTGATCTGGTGCTAAAATTGTATACTTTAAGATTAGTGAAAAGCTTCATCATTAACTGTTCTCATACAACCATAAATGGAGATATATCTATATTTCCTAGTTCATAATACTTGCTTTCTTTTTAGAGACTGATATATATAGATAATTAACGACAATAATAGGATAATTCAAGTGAGTTGAAAAGATAGCTTTTTGAATAACATTTGACTTTTAAAAATGTCAAACGTCCCGATCTATTAATGAATTGTGGTTGCAATAATTGAACACAGCTCATCTGAACATCAAAATGATTTTTAGCTTTGCTCAGGGGCATTAGTAGTACTTTTTTTTTTCCCACAAAGTCTAATCAAACACCATCGTTAGTCAATTAACATAATCATTTTAGCATTTTTGCTTTCATCAACATTGAGCCAAAACCAGACCAAACTGGACCCTAAATAAAACTAGCAATAAAGAATTACAAGCTGCTCTATGTAATAATTCACAACTTGGCGCAGCTTCTGTCAATTTTCTATTGATCAAAGCCAACAATCTAGTTTTCTCCCTGTTTCTCAATCTGAAATGGTTAGCCACTATATTCTGTTCAGCAAAAACCTCACTTCAAATCACTGGGACAAACCGGATCCGGAGAACCCTGATGAGAGAGCTGTGGTGCGTTTGGCACGGATACAGTGCGGATCTATAACGATGTTGTCTATTAAGGAAAGATTTTTCATATGTATTGTTAAGCTCTGGTCCAATTGAGACCAATACTTTTTGTTTTATTGTTCCCTCCAGAAGCTAAAGCCTATTTGAAAACCAGTAATGAGAGAAACTTTATTCAGACTAAACAATCTTTTAGATGGGCTTTCCGTCAGTAGATATAGAGGCTTTCTCAATTCTACTATTGCAGCTTCCAGAACTCCCCCTCACAATTTTGTTTTGGCTCAACAAAAACGATACAATAGTCAAAAGTCAAAACAAAAAATAGGGATTAACCAGCTTGGGATTATGTTTGATATCTATATTCCTCCTTCATATTCAAGTTATCCCAATTTTTTTAAACATCCATCGGTTTTTGTTCGAAATCTTCTTAGGAGGTACTATTTATTGGGTCTTAACACTTTGCAAATTGCATCTGCTAGGTTTCAGGGTGGTTTAAAGCCAAAATTTCTATTGTGGAAAAATCAAGCAATAGAGAGCTACATCAAGGTCAATCAGTCATTTGTGGGTAAAGATTTGACAATATCGGCCAATTATTCCACAATATGGGTTCAAGACGCTCTAAGCAAACGGATTCAATCTTTACCAAAAGATGTGTATTTTGACTGGAAGCTAATTAAATTCAATAAAAACCCTAAACTAGTTACTTTTTTGCCATTTTTAATTCCGGGAGAACCATTGGATAAAGTTTTGATAGTTTACAAGTTTGACACTATTCAAAGAGTAATCAAATATAATCTCAAAAACAATCAAATGGACAAAAAAGATCGAAATGTGAATGAATATCTTGGGTTCATTGTTGATATCGATAACAACAACGTTTTATTGACTGGAAGTTTATTTGAAAGCTCCATTTACGATAAAGTCAATTTGGGACAATCAAAGCTTCCAGGAACATGCATGAAAGTTCATGGTGATATTTTTCGTACAAGCAACAAAGAATTAGAACTAGCTTTGGTCAAAAAATGAAGTTAATTTTGTTTCAGTTTATTTTTCACTTAGTGGTGCAGCATTGTGTTTTGTATATAGAATTGTTTTCTTGTTTCATCCAATAAAGAAAAATAATTTCTTCAATTAATAAATATGAAATTTATTTAAAAGAAGATAAAAAAGGTCCCTATTAAGTCTAGCGAATTTAAAAAGTATATTGAAAGATTTCGATTATAGTAAAAATAATAAAATTGGTAAAAACAAACTAATCGGATATTTAATTATTAGAGTATAATATGAGATGCAAAATAGAATCAAGTGCCCTGTAACTTTCTTAGAGAGTATTCATATATCGAAAATGATAATGCTGTTGTTGGTGCGCTCTTTATAACTGCCATGCTAAAGCCTCTATACAACCCATTGATTCCTTCATTAATTAGTATCTCTCTAATGATCTGATACATTTGGGAGTTTCGATTATAAATTGAATCCTTGCTCGTGATAAAAGAATAATTGTGTACTAATATTTCATTGATACTTCCTTTGATTTGCAATCTTCGTTTGATCAAATCCAATGGAAAAGTAGTTGCTTTAGAAATAAATCCTGCCAAAAATCCTGCAATATATTGGTTTATTAGCTTATTATTATTGAAATTACCATGTAAAAAATTAATATCAATATGCGTATTTAAATATTCGTATGATAGGAACGAGATCCCAGTTGCAAGTGATACTTGATAAATTGTGGGCTTTAAACCCCCATAAAACCCATTAATGCCTTCGGTTTTGAAAATATAATTAATTGATTTGAACAAGCGAAAAAAACTTCTAGAATTATTTGCCACAAATCTCGTTCGTAGAACATCAAAGGGATAGGTGATCAAGCTTGCAAAACAACCGGAAATCGATCCAAGAACTAAATGTTTTACATTTCCATTCTTTTCCCTTCCTTTAAATCTATCATTCAAGAATGAGTAGCACGTAAACTGGGAAGCACCATATAAAACATACATGATCTCAGCTGGAATATTCCCTTTCCAAAACGATTTGATTCCTTCTTTTTTGTATATCTCCAGGGTCAAGTTCCACAATATTTTCGCATTCTGGTAGATGTTCACCTTATGTTTGGGTGTCGAATTGAAATTTGCCAATTGCAATCTGATCTTCAAAACATCGATTGGAGAGATCAAAGCTCTTGTTATCAACCCTGATATGGAACCGGCAATAGCTGAGTCATAAGAATGAATTTTCAGTGGTTTTGAAGCAGCGGTGGTAGTGGAAGACATTTGTGTATCACTCATTACAGATGGCCAAACGAGAAAACGCTTTGTTCATTATATCGCTGAGCAAAACAGAAATTAGCAAAGAGAAGAAGCTGTTTATTTTCTGTTTCCTGTCCCCATCCTCGAAATGGCTGAAATTTTCCATCTTCTCTCAAAAATCAACATCTTTATCAAACGCAGATGCACTATCTGATGATGAAGAATACCTTTGGAATCAGACGGCTCTACACATCATTCTACATATAACCTGGTTATTTCCCTGTTTGTGGTGGGACGCTGACCTTTCTGGTGCAGGAAAAGTTTTTACAAAGCAGGAAAAATTTTGTTCTTCAGCTGAAGATGCGAATAGAACAAAACCCACCTCAGAAACAACTCCAAGATGCCTGTGCCACCCAAAGAAAAACCCAAGAAATGGAGAGCACCAAAAGGACCCAAGCCAGTGCATCACAAAAACAAAAACACCATTGGGTTAGGACGAGCTATTCAAAATGTGCGTGCCAAAGAAAATAAAATCGAGTATTTGCCTGATGGTGAGATGCGATTCCAAACAGATAGAAAGGAAGATGATTGGGTCAAGCTACGTTCAATTACTTATGAAAATCCTTTGGATGAGTTTTTGAACACTGCAGAATTGGCCAACACTGATTTTACCACTGAAAGATCAAACAACATCAAGATTATCCAAGTGGGGACCAATTTCAATCCTGGATCTCAGGACTACTTGGACTCCACTTCCAACTCATACTTGTTAACTAAGGAACAGGAAGAACAGATTGAATTGCTTCAAATTCAAAATAAATCCAGGCTCACAGTTCCAAGGAGGCCCAAATGGTCCTCAGATATTTCTAAATATCAGTTGAACACCCTAGAAAATAATCTGTTTTTAGAATGGCGAAGGTCTTTGGCTGTATTACAGAATGATAATGATAATCAACTATTATTAACTCCTTTTGAAAAAAATATTGAAGTTTGGAGGCAATTATGGAGAGTGATGGAAAGATCTGATTTAATTGTGCAAATTGTGGATGCCAGAAATCCTTTGTTTTTCAGATCAGTCGATTTAGAAAAATATACAACAGAACTAGATCCAAGGAAAAAGAATTTGCTACTCGTTAATAAGGCTGACTTACTAACCCAAAATCAAAGAATTGAATGGGCCAGATATTTCACTGAAAATAATATCCATTTTACTTTTTTTTCGGCTTTAAATGCTAATCAGTTGCTTGAAAAGCAACAGGATCTCCAAAATTCAAGTCATCAACCATCACCACTCCAAGATGAAACTGATTACAAAAAACACTTGCAGAACACAACTAATACAGCAGAATCGATAGAACCATCCTTCAAATCCAAAATTGAAATATTGACTGTGGATGCTTTGGAAGAATTGTTTTTGAAGGAAGCTCCTAAACCGTTATCACCTCCTCCAGGTAATAATGAAACGCATAAAACTGTTATTGGTCTCGTTGGATATCCAAATGTCGGAAAATCATCAACAATCAATGCATTGGTTGGTTCAAAGAAAGTCTCGGTTTCGGCCACACCAGGAAAAACAAAACATTTTCAAACAATTCATTTGTCCTCAAAAGTTTTGTTATGCGATTGTCCTGGTTTGGTGTTTCCCAACTTTGCCTATACAAAAGGCGAATTGGTAGTTAATGGTGTGTTACCAGTTGATCAGTTGGATGAGTACACTGCACCTGTCCAAATCATTTGCAACCGTATCCCCAAATATTTTCTTGAATTGGTTTATGGTATCGCAATTCCCATAAAATCAACCGCTGAGGGTGGGTCTGGTGTGCCCACTTCACACGAGCTTCTAACCGCTTATGCAAGAGCAAGAGGTTACATGACTCAAGGTTTTGGCTCCGCTGATCAGAGTAGAGCCGCAAGATATATTTTAAAAGATTATGTTAATGGAAAATTGCTATATGTATTGCCTCCACCAAATGAAAATGGAACTATTAAAAACGACCAGGCAAACAATGAATTTAACAAAGAACTTTATACTAATTTAAATTTGCTAACTGAAAGCAGGAAAGATCAAATTTTAACTGCAATAGAAAAAAATGGAATAAAAATTGAGGATTTTGATATTTCTAAAGATTTATCAAAGTTAACATTTTCCAACTTTGTTGGGGATGGAGATTCATCCAAAACAATGAGTAACTACGGTGGTAAACAAGCAGCCATTTTTTCTGCGAGTGATCAAATCGACAATGAATTTTTTAAGATGAATAATATTAAAGGTAGGTATTCGACTCCCTTCCATAAAGTCAAAAATCAGAACGCACAAGAAAATAATAAAAGACATCATAAAAAAAACAAAAAAAAGAATAAAAATGCTGCTAGAGCAGAAGATTTTTATTAATTTCTAAACGTTTTAACAAAAACCAGGATTATTCGTTTTATTCGGCATGTGGTCAACTTTTTGCATTTATTTGTTTTTATAAATACTATTGTTCTTCTTTTTTGTATTATTCAAGCTTGCTCTTAAAAAATTTAATATTATTGTAGATTACCTAATTCAATGTATTAGGAAAATGGTGAAAATGGAAAACAAAGAAATAGTTAGATTAAGAAATAAAAACGGAACTCAAACAAAATCAAAAAAAAACAAAAAACTATTGAATTAAATATATGTGTATATCTTACAAACTTTAGTTTAAAAAACTCTTGATTATGTAAATTGAAAGACAAATAAAAATCAACGAGGAATACCACGACCTCTGCCTGCCATCATAGCCTGAGCTTGTGAGGCATTAGGAGATTGAGATTCTTGATTTTTAACAGTTTCATCAACGCTCAAAATTAAAGAAGCTGCCTCGCATGCACTGTTTAAAGCATTGATTTTAATTAAAGATGGTTCCCATATGAACTTTTTCATATTATCAGAAACGGATTCGGTATTAAAATCTATACCTGCCCAAGTTTCGCCAGTAGCATGAGCCATTCTTAACTTATTCAACAAATCAGTACCATCAAAGCCAGCATTCTCGCATAATTGTCTGGGGATAATTTCTAAAGCTTTCGCATAAGCAGCGATGATTAATTGCTGCTTTCCAGCTATCTTCTTGGAGTAGTTTCTTAAATATTTTGAGATTTCCATTTCAATTGCACCTCCACCAGCAACTATTTCATTATTTTGTATAGTTCTCTTGACAATCATTATGGCATCATGTAAAGATCTTTCAACTTCTTCAATGACTTGTTCAGCACCACCTCTTAGTATAAGGGTACATGTTTTAGCGTTGTGGCAACCAGTGAAAATATTATATCTTTCATTACCCAATTGTATTTCTTCAAATAAATCACAGTTTCCTAAATGTGTAGCGGGATCGATATCAGAGACCGAGGATTGAATTGAACCTCCAACTGCCATTATAGTTCTATCTAAATCTTCAGAAGCTACTCTTCCAGCACAGAAAATGTTTCTGTCAGCAAAATATTGAGTAGCTAAATCACCAATAGGAAGTTTCGATAACACGATGTTAGCACCAGAGTCCTTGATGAGTTTTAATTTATTGAAAATGATTTCCCATTCAGCATCGACAATAGCTTGATAGTCAGCAGTACTCTGAACTCTAACCTCAGCATTATCCTTTTCTGCTTTTAGTTCTAGCTCAATATTCAATGATAAAATTTTGGGGCTTAAAATCTTTTTGGGTTGCTGTTCAAAACCAGCATAAGAGAAAGTTTTCTTGAAGGCGACACCTTTTATAAACAATGAGTGATCAATTGAACCGCCAGGAACTTTTTTAATACCAATTAGGTTTAAGTTCAAATCACTCTGATCCAAGGATAAAACCGAATCAACAGCTAGCTTAGTAAAAAACTCGGAATTATTAGAAACAATTTTGGATGACATTGCGGTTTTGGCCAATTTTATTAAAGTATTGTAAAATTCAGAATTGTCATTCACTTTATCAATCTTTATCGACAATTGATTAATCTTGTTTATTGCTAAAGCGGTTGCTTTTCTTAAAGCTTTGGAAATAATATGAGAAGAAACACCTTCTTCAATAAAATTTTTTGATTCTTTTAAAAATTCCGCAGCCAATATAGTTACAGTAGTAGTACCATCGCCTACCTCTGAATCCTGAGACCTTGAAATATCAACTAGAATTTTAGCAGCAGGATGAACAATGTCCAATAACTTTAGAATTGTTGCTCCATCGTTAGATATAATTGATTTTCCAGACGAATTGACTATCAAAATATCAGATCCTAGCGGCCCTAAAGTGGTTTTCAAAGTGTCTTGAATGGCCAAGCAGGCATTGATGTTTGAAATTATCTGGCCTCTGCCTTGGGAGGTGTCAGTGCCTTCCTTCAAGACAACGATTGTAGGTGCTTGTCCAAAACTCATTATTCCAATTCTGTTCAAGATGTGTTATTGTTGATAGAGTGTTGGAATGAAAAAAATTTAATGGAAAATTCAATGTTGTTAAATAACCACGTGAGACGGAAAAGAGAGAGCCTTGCGTTTGAGCTTCCCCGACCAGCACTGTGGGAGCTCTGCATCAGCACAGCATGTATATGCGTAAGATGCCTGAAAATACATCTATACACGCTTTGCAAGACTGGCCAATCAGAGCGCACCGGTTGGGCAGCCAGAGTACAGATGGGCGGCACTGCGAGAAGTTTGCGATGATGGAGCAGCATTCGTAAGACACTTGTGCGTCAAAACAGTCTGATTGTCTCCGAATGACTCATAATTATCTCCTCCCAGACCATAATTGTTTCTTCCCAAACAGTGCTGCTCATGTTTGGAGTGTGCAACACAGTATAAAAATAGTCTCATCTCTCTTCTCTTTCGTTTTCGAGTTGGATTTTTGGTTTTTGGGCTAAGTTTATTCTCAGTAAACTTCAACAACAACTAAGCTGCTCTGCTATCCTTATACTCTTTTTTCACCGAAAAGGTATAGTGCATCCACTCTGCTCTACTTTATTCCTGTCTTTTATTTCAACTCAGTTCAAAATGGCTAATGTCGTACTCGGCTCTCAATGGGGAGACGAAGGTAAAGGAAAGTTGGTAGATATCCTTTGTAATGATATCGATGTTTGTTGTAGATGTGCAGGTGGTAACAACGCTGGTCATACTATTGTTGTTAACAGCATCAAGTACGACTTCCACATGTTGCCATCTGGATTAGTCAACCCCAATTGCTTGAATTTGATTGGTAACGGTGTTGTCATTCATTTAAAGTCTTTATTACTCGAGCTAAACAATTTAAAGGAAAAGGGCTTGAAAAATTGCAATGAAAGATTATTCATCTCCTCCAGAGCTCACTTGGTTTTCGATTTTCATCAAAAACTAGATAGCTTGAACGAGCTCCACTTATCTAATGATTCAACCAATACTAATAAAAAACAAACTTTGAAAATTGGTACCACTGGTAAAGGTATTGGTCCAACTTACTCCACCAAAGCATCAAGATCTGGTATAAGAGTTCATCATTTGATCTCAGGTTTGAATTCTGATTCAGTGGATGAAAATGAAGCCTGGAAGGAATTTGAATCAAAGTACTACAGATTACTAAACTCTTTCTATAAAATTTATGGAAAGTTTGAGTATGATCCTGTTGAAGAATTAGCTCGTTTCAAGTCTTACAGATCGATAATTAACTCAATGGTTGTTGACTCAACTCATTTCATTCACACTGCATTAGCTGACAAAAAAAGAATTTTAGTTGAAGGTGCTAATGCTCTAATGTTAGACATTGATTTTGGTACCTATCCCTATGTCACTTCATCCAATACTGGTATTGGTGGTGTCATTACTGGTTTAGGTATTCCTCCTAAGGCCATTAACAATATTTATGGGGTTGTAAAAGCTTACACAACAAGGGTAGGTGAAGGTCCCTTTCCAACTGAGCAGTTAAATGACGATGGTAATAAATTGCAATCTATTGGTGCTGAATTTGGCGTCACCACCGGTAGAAAAAGAAGATGTGGCTGGTTAGATTTGGTTGTTTTAAAGTATTCTACTTTAATCAATGGTTACACCTCTTTGAACATAACCAAATTGGATGTGTTGGACACATTTAAAGAAATTCAAGTCGGCATTGCTTACAAGATAGATGGAAAGACTTTAGATTCCTTTCCTGATGATTTAAATCTTTTGGAAAACGTTGAAGTTGAATATGTCACTCTAGATGGATGGAATCAAGATATCACTCAAATAAAAAGTTATGACAACTTGCCTCAAAATGCTAAAAACTATTTGAAATACATTGAAACCTTTTTAAACGTTCCAATTCAATGGGTTGGTACTGGTCCTTCTAGAGACTCAATGCTTTACAAACCAATCAACTAATTTTTTGTTAATATCAAATGTTAAAATCTTATCTATAACTGTTCAATTTTTTATTCAATTTTTACAAAAATATTCATATTCTCCACTTTTTTGGATGCAGTTTATTTTTTTTTTGTTGTTTTTTTTTTTTGTTTTTTTTTATTGTTTATTTTTTGTATTTTTTTGTACTTTTACCGGTATTCATTTATAAACTATTTATTAAAGTTAAGAGAGAAAAAATATTCTAAGCTGCTTTGTTTATTTGTTTTCATTTGGTTGTATTAGAAACTAAAATTATATTTTAATAGACAACTATCACTATGCAAACATGTTTAGAATTTTGAAATCCAAATTAAAATCCCATGCTAAAATTTGCAAAAAATAAACTGGTTATTTCTCATGAGTTATAATACAACAGAGGATAATTTAGATAAAATATACTGTATCCTTCGTTCAAATTAATTGACTATAAATTTAAATCAAACAATTCAGCTTTGTAAGCCTCACTATCATAAAATTCTTCTCTACCAATAAATGTATTCCACAATTCTCTCATTTTCCAGATAGTCAATTTCCACATTGTAGAAGGAAAATCAACATAACTTTTGAAAATAAACTTAAATGCTGCCGAGAATTCTAGCAAAACCTCATTTAAACTTTCCTTAAATTCTTTATGAATGGTGTTTTTATCTTTAATAGACTGGTATTTACGATTTTTACCAGTTTCATATAATTCTTTGAATTGGTTCTTCGAGAAATCTCTATTTGATTTTCTAATCTCTTCCCTTAACCCATTACTTTCAGGTTGAGGTCTGTCTTTAAGAATTTCTTGATCCAGTTTGTCAATTTTGGGATGGGTTTCAACGTCTGTTTCAGCTAGACTTTCTTCTTTGATTCCACCTTTTAGATCTTGATTTAGATCTTGATTTAGATCTCGACTCGTATCATTATGAATTTCATTTTGAGCCTCTTCAATATTGATTGATAGGGAATCATTTGAAACAAAATGAGTTTCAGATTGACCAGATAGTGAACTATTTATATTTTGAATTTGTTGTTGGTGGTCAAGTTCGTAGATTATTCTAAAATTGTTGATACTTTGAACACTTTTACTGATTCTGTCAAAAGTGTTAATTAAGGCAACCAATTCATTTCTTTTTAAATTTCCAATTATTTCATCAATATCGTAATCGTCGATATTATAGTTGTTGTTATCGATATCATTCAAAGAGGGGAGTTCAAATAGTAGTTTCAAAGCAGTTCCATAACCTAGAGTTTGTATTTTGCCCCACATTTTGCATCTTTCACAACCTACACAGTCCATTATCTCAGTTATATTTCTGAATTTACTTTTAAACTCCTGTTTTAAATATATGGATTCATAATTGTCTTCGAGAAATAGTAGTTGTTCATGGAATATATCAATTGAGGAATTATTTGTCAAAAGAGTGGCAATTTTATTAATTTTGTCTTGGATTAATTTTGAGTTGCAAATATTCAAATGATCTGAAAACTTTGACAATTTTAGTATGGATTTGACAATCAAAGCATAGTTAAAATAAATATTGGACAAACGGTCTGGAAAGTAGCCGACTCTTTGCATGAATAACTGCAAGTTAGGTTCCCAATTTTGGGCTAGAGGATTGTAATATTCGTTTGATAGATGGGTAGCAATTGAAGCATGTAAGCCGGAAATTATTCTGTAGAACACTCTTTTCTCAAGACACTGGTCATCAATCCTGCTCATGAAATTCAGATTATTAGCAAGAAGTTCATTTTCAGAGGAGGCTTCCTTTGTAAAGCAGTTTTCCAAATAAATGGAGGTCCAAATTTGATTTGACTGTGGACCACCATATCCACTAAACCTCTCTGGGTTGTCTTGTAGATTGACGTAAACTGAATTCAAGGAGGATTCCTCATTAGTGTCGCAGTAATCTTTGGAAAATAAATAGTTGTCGTATTTTTTTTTTTGACAATCTTCACCAATCAATTTGTCAAGAAATTGGTCCTCTTCATTTAAATTGTTTTTTGAATCTAATTTGGACAAGTTAGTAATCAATTCATTTTTCAAGTAATAAGGTAAATTGGAAATTTCATTGATATCTTCAATTATATCGACGACGCAATTTTGACTAGCACACTTTTTATCATTTTCATTGTCCCAAAAAGGGCAGTTTTTAGACAAGTCAATTTTGAAATATTTGAAGTAATCCTGGCTTATGAGGTCTATTAAATAAGGTCTGATGAGAGAGTTTATTTGGTTAATGGAGTCAAAGGTTAGATCGCAACCATCATCAATAATTTTGGAATCCAATGAGCAAAAATCAGGTTTGGTGAAACCCAAGGCAGGAGTTGAGCTTTGAGAAAAAGACGGTTTCAAAAAGGATAATACAAAAGATGCAATGAGAAAGATATTGCCAACAGTAAATATATACATTGGAAGAAGACACAGAGAATTGGTGGAAAGAGTGGAAAATGGTCAATGAGTTTTCCACTTCAGTTGAAAAACCTGTGCTTAAATACTCTCCTGCTTGAAAAGACTGTGTTTTCGGGAAACAGGGTGTTCAAATCCAAATTCCGTCTAAGACAGGTATTTTACTCTAACCAGGATTGCAGATTAGTAATGGCGCCAGATCTTAGGATCTATGCTGCTAGAGTCTGCGTTTAGCACAAAAAAAAGGTTGGACACTCTGGCAAGAAGAACGTCTTGTTTGCTACGCCCACTACATCCAGCGTCTTGAACACCAGAAAATTATTGTTTTCTTGGCGAATCGAACCAAAGACCACAATGTGATCACGTGCTGCTTGGGTTTTTGATGAAGAAAAGCTTGAAGGAGAAGGGCCAATTTTCAGCTCCCAACTTCTGGTGCTGCGCGATACAAACTGAGAGCCTGGAGCTGATGATGAAGTTGCTGGAGCCAAATTTCCAAAGATGATACATAATACGAAGTTGCTGCGTCTTGCTAATTGTTTTTGCCTGCAGACTGATTTTTTGCTTCACAACCATTTCAATCAACTGACAAACTTTTCTACCTTGTCTGCACTTTGGTCCAGAAAAACAACTCGTGGAAAAGTTAAGCCAAAAAAGCAGCCTATTGATGAAGAATTTGTGGACGCATCGACTTTTTTTGGCTCAGATGTTGCTCCTGAAGAATGGCAGAAGGAAAATAAGTTTTCAAATCCATTTTTAAATTCCGATCAAACTGATGGTTCTTTTGCCCCAGACAAAGAAATTTCTGATGCTGAGTATCCCGATGAAGATGAACCAAAATATGCTCAACACAATGTTCGGCAATCTAAACCAACCTTCACTACAAACAGTAACCAAAAAAATAATCGCAAACAAACAATTAATAACCCGTTTTTGGATTCTGAAAAATCAGACTTAAATTCACAAAAAAATGAGGTTTTTAAGAGAAAAAATCAAAACCTATCAAATTTAGATTTACCAGAATCAGAAGGCAATTCTGAATACGATAATCTCACATCACAACAAAATAATTATAAATTTTTCAATGAAAAAAGTGAAAAATCTTTAGATTCTCAATATTCTGATCAAAATCGCTCTTTTCCAAATCACTCTACTTTTACTGACCACGATCAAACTTCCAGAAACACATATAGTAATTCTCAGAACCATAATCGTTGGCAATTTATTCCTAATGATTATCCATCTGACACAACTTCTCTGAGACGAGGGTTAGATCAATTAAAGCCTTTCAAATTGTTGCATCCCTTTTTCAATCCTACAATTAATGTATTTCAAAATATCTATCTTCAGAACTTTTTGCAAACCCAATTTTACATCCTTAACAATCGGGAAAAACTTTTTTTACCCTTTTACCCTTCATTTATCAACAATCACAGATTTTTTTTACGGGACACCATAAAAAATCTTTACAGCTCCAACTTGATTTCTAAAAATAGTATTTTTTTGAGCCAAGTTTTTCAAAATTTTCATAACTTTTCAAATCTTTCTGCCTATAAAAATGAAGCTCGATATTTAACTGAAAAATATAAATTTATCAAGTATCCAGTCATTCCCGTATTTCATACAGGTTTTCACTTTAAGCTGTACGATAAATATCTAGACTGGCTATACGATTATACTAATTTTGTTTATTCTCGTATTTCCACATCCCCCAACACTAATTTATTTGATGTTTATAAATTCGACTTGCTAAATGAAACTGTATCCGATACTCATTCCATGCAAGAGGACGATGCTAGTTTAAATAGTCCTTCCAGAGAAATCTCAGGTCCAACTCAAGCAGAAATTGAAAACTATTTCATTAATTATAACCCTAATTCGAATCAGGAACAATTACCTGAAGACAAAAATTTCTTAAGCAAATCCGAACTAAAAAAGGAAGAATCGGCTTTTTTTTCATTGTTTGATAATTCAATCTCTGGAATTGATTCAAATCCCCTAATGGACTATTCTGCTGTTTTTCATATAAATGATGATATTGAGTATGCAATTGATCTCTTTTTTTGGTTGCATAAAGGTTCAAACACTACAGAGAATGATTTGAATAATCTTTATGATGCTTTGGCTCCATTTTTTGGGATTTATAAGGAAATTCATTATTTGGAATACAAATTTATACTCAGTTTATGTTATGTGTTGAGAAAACATATCAGGCCATATGAATATAATAGTTTTTTGTCTTTTTTAAATAATACCTTAAACAATTATTTAAATCATCATAAGGTCAAATTAAATGAACATACTCAAGATAAAATGAATCCCAAAGTCTTTTTTAACATTCGCCAAGTTTTAATAAATCAATTATTGTTAGTTTTGAAAAATAACATTGTGGATGGAAGCTTAATTTATAGTTTCAGTAAATTCAGAAAATCCAACCAATTTTTTATCAGTAAAACAAGTAAAGTAAATGATGAAAGAATGAAATATGGTATAACACCTATCAAATTCCACATACGTCAACGGGCATATTACAATGCTGTTGCTGAAATACGAAGCAGTCTTTTGAATATAATTACAGGAATAATCAACAAGAATGATTTTGAATCGGAGCATGATGAAAACGATAAAAGCGATTACAAAAGATCTGACTCTAAATCAATTTTAGATTTCAGTCCAACAGTACTAAATAATCTATTTCAATTCTTCATAAACTGCAACTTTTTATTAGATGCTAAATACATTTTAAATGTTATAGTATTTGAGAAAAGAATGATTCCATCAATATTGTCAATTGAAGACTATTTAACTAAAACATTGGAAAAAAGCTTTAGAGAAGAAATAGTGATGAAAAAACAATTTGAAATTTTTGAACGAAACAGAATTCTTGGTGATTATTACTTTCCATTAAATAATTTTTTTAAAGATGAAAAGTCGATTATTTCGATTAAAATTTTAAGAAATCTTATTGAGTTTTGTTCTTGTCCAGCTGAGGTATTTCATTTAATTGATTTGATTCGAGTAAAAATTAAAAACAAAAAGATAATCAACACAAATTCTATATTGTCTAACGAAAAAGGATTTCAAGAATTGTCAAATTTAATCGTACAAAATGAAGAAAACAATTCAAGTGAAGATTTGTATTGTGATAATTATGAAACATTTGATTTGTTGTATAGAGATATATTTGTTAAACTTGATAAGTTATACTTTCTTGGAAGGAATCAAAACAGAAGTAGTTTATTGGTTCAAAGCGAGATTAATGAAATGCTTTATGAGATTGAGAAAAAATCCAGGATATCTGTGAAGAAAAATATTGATAGCTTACTATTAAGGCAATTTTTGGTTTGTGATAACTATCGAATTATAACAAACTATATTGAACATGGATCATTTGTGAGAACGCCATTTTTTCGAAGAAGAGCTAAAGCAGAAGAAAAGGAAGAAGGAGAAGGAAAGAGAAAAGATGATAATACAGAAGTAAAGGAAGTGGATGATGAAACGGATATAGCTAATGAAGTGAAGAAAGCTATTGAAAATGAAGAGGTATATTCTTCAAACTTTTTAAAAGAAGAGCCAAAAAAAAGTGGTGTAAAAGAAAATGGATTTGATGATTTGATTAGAGGTGAAATGGAAAATGTTATAGTGAAAGATTGTTTTGAATGCAATGAATTATTAATCCCTATCGTGGATGAAAAAACGAAACATAAAGAGTGTGATGATTCTGTGAACATGAAAAGGAGACTTCAAAAATTTAATGGAATTTTAAGCAGATTAAATAAAGTAATGGTAATATCAGATTATATTAAGAAATATAAGCTTGAAAGGCAGAAAAAAGTTGGAAAGGTGTTTGATAGCGAAGACAATTCGTCATCGAATGTTGGACAATTTGTGCTAGAAAATCCCAAGAATTTTGATAAAATGATTTTAAATGAATCGTATCGAAAACTGGTTGCTGATAAAGATAAGCGGAAAAGTCTGGTTGAAGCGAAAAATATTGAAAAGGAATATGCAGAAAGATTTAAAAGATTCAAAAAGGAAGATGATAAAGAAAAGCAAAAGAATGCTCTAAATGAAAATGAAGATGAAGACGAAAAGCCAATAACTGAGAAAGAAGATTGGGAAGCGCAGGATGTAAGTAATAAGCAAGAAATTGAAATGCCTGGAGAGAATATTTTCAACAAAACCTCAAAAATCGAAAACGGAGAAGGATTAGATAAATACAGAAACCATCTTGAGAAATATCTGAATAGGGATAAAAACGAAATGGGAAAAGAAGAACCTGACCTAAACGAAACTCAAGAAGGATTGAACAAAAGATTGGATGAGGTATCGAAGTTCAAAAACGAGCCATTGCAATTGAAACAGGAATTGAGAGGATTCTATTCAACTAGAGAGATATTCAGTAAAAAAGAGGAAATGCTTCTTAAGTACTATTGGGTCAAACTAGAAAAGTTTGAAGAAGAGATTGGTCAATTGAAATACAGAAAACTCGACATGAACGCATATCAGCTCAACAGATTGGAAAGACTTGTCGATGAATATATGAACCGATGCAAGGCGTTTCAGGAACTATTCGGGGAGTATTTGTATTCACACTATGACAGGAAGGATGAGATGTTGGTCAGGCTCCGAAACGAGTATGTTCCAGACAGAGATCTGCAAATGGTGAAGCTCAAGAAGAATCTCAGTTCTCTCGCCTACCAGGACATACCCAGAATCATACGAAGCGACATGGAAATCAAAGCAAAGGTGAGCAACTTGAAGAAGATCGAGCCGGTGAGCGAGACGAAGCGTGTGAAGTTCGAGGTCGACTCGAAGGGAAGGTTACTCCGGAGCAGCACCGGCACCGGAGGCGCTGCCGAAGACGTCCACTTCTTCAAAAGCGACGACTGAGGCTGGAGAAGCACCAGAAACCTTAAATAGATCCTGCAGCCACATGTACATAGACGCGACTCTGCAAATACACACTGTGGTGCACATGCGCCAGTGAAACGGATTCCAAATCCGCCCCCGCCGTGCGCCGGCGAACGAGGATTTGAGGCCGGGGCTGCTTCTTCTGGTGGATTTGCTTCTTCTGTTTCCTCTGCTGCGTTTAATTTTGTTTCTACTGCTGCTTCTGCTGCTTATTCACTCTTTTCACATTGCTTCTCTTTCCAGTTTGTCTCGGATCCGTGCTTCTCGTGCCTTTCGCGCTTTTTTTCCTCCTGTTTCATCTGTTCGTCTTTTCATCTTTTTTTTTCCTGTTTGTTCTGATTCTGCTGGTTTTGCTGTTTCTGCTGGTTTTGCTGTTTTTCCTCTTTTTTGTTGCATTGGTTATTCTTTTCTGTTTTCTGTTTTCTATCGCCCTCCTCTGCTCTCTCTTATTTCCTTTCCAGAGCCCTTGTCTGTCTCAAAATGGATAAATTCATCTCCTCAATTTTGTGCTGCTCCTCCAGGAAAAAATCTTCCATTTCCAAAAACAAAAAATCTTCCAAAAGAGATTCCAAATCAAACAACACTGTTAATATCATCAGCAATATTAATAGCCTTGCCACCAATACTCCTGATAACAACCATACTAACAACACTAACAATCTCAACATCAGCAATGCCAATGAAATTCCCACCACCAACAATGGCACCCTAGTCTCCAATTCTCATGCCATCTCCAATTCAATGTCTAAAATCAAAATTAAAACCAGCAAAGATATTATCACCACTGACTCTTCTATTGTTAACAACAACAACATTGAAAACAACAAAAAGATTTCAACCAATTCCTCTAGCTCCACTTCATCTACTACCTCCTCTTCTTCAACAACTTCTTCTTCCTTGCTTGCCTCAAAAAACAATAAAACCATCAACAACAATAATAACGACAATAAAAATAATATCATCATTACCAACTCCAAAAAAAGATTATCTCTTACCCTTTCAAACAAAAATAAAAGAATTTCAAAAAATATCGATTCAAACAATACTTCTCCAAATGATCAAAACAATCAAAAAAAAATTAAAAACACAATCTCTTCTTCAAACAAACCCAAAATAAAAGATCAATCTAATCTCGATCCAAGCATCATCAATGAAAATAATCTCAATACCAATACCGATAACAAAGACAATAACAAAGACAATGACAATGACAACAACAACAATAACAATAAATTTCAATCCGATCAATCCCAAAAGATCTCCCTTCCTAATCCTAGTCATGACGATGACGATGATAAAACTATAACCCCTTCAAACAAAAAAAGCTCTTCTGATATTCTAACCCACAACTCTTCAGACTCAAACCAAATTAATATCCATCTATCTGACTTAAATCAAAAAAGTCAAAATAACACTCAAAATGATACTCAAAATGATTCTCAACCAGAAACTCAACAAGATACTCAAATTCAAAAAATTCTTCTAAATAACAATGATCTCACTAACGACTTGCAAACTCAAGATCAAGATCAAGATCAAATAGATCTGCAACCAATTCCACAAAATCAAGATTTAATCATTCAATCTCAACCACAATCAAGATCTTTGTCTCAAGACTCTCAGTCTCAAGATTTAAATGATTTTCATGACTCTCATGATGAAGATTTTACTGACGATCTAGATCAACTAGATTTGACTCGAATTCAACCTGGTCAAGTTGTATCCTCAACCGGTTGGTTATTGGAGAACAAACCAGATTATTTAAAACACAGAAAGTGCTTGATTTTGGATCTAGATGAAACTTTAGTTCATTCTTCCTTCAAATTCTCAAGAACTGCCGATTTTGTCATCCCCGTTGAAATTGATGGTCAAATTCACAACGTCTATGTAATCAAAAGACCTGGTGTTGATGAGTTCATGAAAAAAGTAGGTCAATTATATGAAGTAGTAGTCTTTACCGCCTCGGTTTCAAAGTATGGTGATCCCGTCATAGATGAACTAGATATTCATAAAAGTGTTCATCACAGATTGTTTAGAGAAAGTTGTTACATGTATGAAGGTAATTACATTAAAAATTTGTCTCAAATTGGTAGATCTTTACAAGAAACAATAATCATTGATAATTCAACTGCTTCTTATATTTTCCACCCCCAACATGCTATTCCAATATCGAGCTGGTTCTCCGATACACATGATAATGAATTGCTAGATTTATTACCTTTTTTAGAAGATTTATCAAAAGAAAATGTTAATGATGTTAGTTTGGTTCTTGACGTTAATATCTAATCTTTTTCTCAACAAAAAAAATTCAAAACAAAAAAAAACTAAAAACTAAAGAGATTAACAAAAAACCAATAAAATAACTCCAAAAAAAAAAAAAGCATTTACAAAATCATTTTTCTTGAATCCTTAATTTCGTTTCTCTATCTTTTTTTTATCCTATTTATTCTACAATTATTTTTTTTTTTGTTCATTAATTTACGATAAAAATTAGTATAACTAGAGGTCATTAATTATTTTGATAATTATAGTTCTTTTCATGATTGTTAAAATTGCTATAACAAAACTAACGATTTTTGGCTTTTTTAAAATTTCAATTGGTATTTTTTTATCCTTTTCCAAATTTAAATTTATATTTTTATCACTCTTATTACTACTATTACTATTATTATTACTATTATTATTACTATTATTATTATTATTATTATTATTATTATTATTATTATTATTATTATTTTTATTTTTATTTTTATTTTTATTTTTATTTTTATTTTTATTTTTATTTTTATTTACTCCTACTTATTTTGAACAATTTCTTAGATCTTTGCTTTGCATTGCTCTGTTTCTTACTGAGTTTTAATTATTTTTGAAACAAAAATTAACTAATCTTCTTTTAATATCTAATTAATTTATATGATTTTACAATCAAAAATAACAAAGCTGATAAAAAGTTTCATTTACTTTTAAGTTTTTTTTTAATTTTTTTTTTGTTTTGTTATTTAGCCTTATGTTGTTTTTTAATTATTTTTTTTTTGTCCTGTCTCTTCTTATTTGTTTATTTATTAACATCAACTACTAACTGAAAGCTTGAATTTCAAAGTTTTATTCTAATTTTTCCCTTTTTTTCTTTCTTTTCTGTGATTTTATATAGTTTTCTATTAATAATTCTTTTTTTTTTCTGAAATAAAATTTCATTTCGTCAAATTGAAGCGTATTTAAAAATTTAATTATTATACTGATTGGCTGATTAATTTTAATAAATATATTTAAATTATTAATTCATTAACAGATAAAAGTTCAAAAAAGAATGTATAAAACGAAAAATCAATTTTTTTTACTGATCGTGCTATATATATAAATGGATTGATTTTATTAAAAGTAACCATTTTTCCTGATTAAACTAGGGGTATTCATCATGTAAAAATACTTTGCACTTGGTTTAAATTTGGAATCATCATCATTATTAATTTGATTGTTGTTTTGAGTATTTTCAACTTGAGATCGATTTTGATTAGTTGAAAATTGATTAGAATTATTGGAAGATGAGGAATTCAAACGATTACTTAGTTTGGATATCAGAGAAGCTTGTAAATTGTTGTGTAAAGAGTTGAGATTTCTCAAGTTATTAATTGAATTATCCTCTTTTTTAGAGGCAATAGAAGAAGAGTAAATCGAGGAGGATTGAAACTTTTTTGAGTTTGGGTTGGAATTTAAGTTTTCCTTTATGTTTGAATTGGCATTGGAGTAGTTAGAAGAATTTGATGAAGAGTCTTTTAAAGATTTAGTATTGGAGAAAATTTTATAGGTTTGAAGCTTATTGATTAGTAAATTTTTCAAAAAAATATTAAATAAACCAAAAGCGATATTATAGATAAATAGCAATTGAACTAGTAGGAAAAAGTTTTTAATAAAAAAATTCTTTGATATGAAATAATTAATAAAATTAAAAGATGATAGAAAATTTTTAAAAATTTTCAAAATAAATATAAAGAAAACATTGATTATGATTCTTTTTATTTCTAATTCAGTTTTGCTATTACTAATGTTGGAGTTTAAATTGTAATTGAAAGAATTGTTTTCTTTGTTGTTAGTATTAATTGAGGAAGGTAAATTCAAAGTAAAATTTTGAATTTGATTTTGATTTTGATTTTTATCAAAATTGTTTCTAGATAATATTTTTTGTTTCAAAGCATCATTTGGAATATATTTTTTATTAAAATTGAAATTGAAAGAGGAAGTCTTTTTATACAAGTCTATTAATGGAGAGTTGTTATCGGTATTGTTATTCTGATTGTTTTTAATAAAAATGTTATCCACAGTGGTTGTAGGATTGGTGAAATTGTTGTTGCTTTCAGTTAGAGAATTTAAATCATTATTAACAAGTTTATGAATACTATTTGTCAAATGCCTGTTTGAAGAATAATCGATGTTAGATTTCCACATTTCAATGAGATTTGTTGCTAAAGTCTAAATGAAGTTGATAGGGATTGTAAGAAAACGATAAAAGTAATATCAGCACTGGAAAAAAGAAAGCGTTGTAAATACAACAAAATTTGCACAAAATAAGACTAACAACGCTTATATAAACACTATATAATAATCAAGGTTTTTCAAATAGTCTGTGTGGCCAAGTGGTGAAAACTAGCTGTATTTAACGTGCTTGATCCAGGTTCAATTCACAATCGTCGCTTTGATCGGAAATGCTTAGTACTTCAATCTAACTTCCCGAGTCACGCGACATGTTGGAGTTTGTGTTTATGATTTTATTTTCAATTGCAGATAAATAATCGCACAGGAGGTTTAGTGAGAAATCATAAAAGTATTTAGAGCTGCCAAGCAGAATAAAAACAAAAATGAGGTTACTCCAGTCATCAACTCAGATCCCCTGCTCTTTTGATAATCACACACTGAATAGGGTCGTTTGGGGGTTGATTTTCAACGAGCATCAAAAATCAGAAAACAATGCTGATTTATCAAAATGTGACTTTTCACACAGACCTTTTCGTAAGCCACACGTGAGGAAAGCCTGTAGTTTTGGGGTGTAACAGAATCGTGATTTTTTGTTCGGGGAACAACAAAGCAGAGTTTTTGAAAGGCAGCTGTTGATTTGGGTTTTGCGCGGCAGATTCACAAAATATCAAACGCACGTTTTAATGCGCTTGGCACTGCAATGCGCTAAGCAACCTCCTGTACACTTGCAGAATGAGTGTTTACTTCCCAAAAACATATTCATCGATTCAAGATAAGCCGGCGTGTTGTGATTGGCCAATTATTGCTTTGCACGATTAGTTATGCTTTTCGTTTAATCATTCTATAAATTGATTGTCAAAATCGTTCTTCCAACACAGAAAAAGCGAGCGTTGGCGACTGTTCCACGATCGAGAAAATGTTTCGCTCGAACAAGGAACGGCAGCGCTAGTCCCGAGAAAAAAACATCAGAGCTCGCCAATCAGATCGCGCACCACCAATGCCTAAGGATTTG
>JAKTTS010000175.1:0-27987 GCA_030560485.1 Ascoidea tarda (nom. inval.) | reverse complement strand
TAATAATAATAATAATAATAATAATAATAATAATAATAATAATAACAACAACAACGATAATAATAACGTCCTGATTATGAATCAGAATAACAGTAACAGTCAGAATACCAATAATATTGGGAATGATAAGGATGTTCAAATAAAAGAAGAAATAATAGAATCAAACTCTCCTGCAAAATCAATATCTTTTTTACCTACCTCTTTTACCGGCAACAATGACGATCTGAATCTGGTCGCGCTTTCTAATTCATTACTTCCAGCTATGAGTTCCTTTAAAACTTTGGCTGACTGCCCCTCAACCGTCTTTGCTTTAGTTTCTTCTCACAAACAACTAATCAAAACTACTTTACCAAACGTAATTCCTCATATAATGACTGTGTTGCAACTAGAAGCAACCCACCAAAAAAATGCAAGGATCTTGGCTGAATCAAAAGGTGAGAAATTAACATCCGTTTCACCCCTAATTAAAAACAGGTCTCTTTATTGCGACTTCATTATCTGTCAAGTTAAAACTGCTTCCTTCTTAGCTTACATACTAATCAGAGGCTACTGTATTGATGTATTGGAAAACTACAGCAAAATCATACCTCGTTTTATTTTAATGCTACTACAAGATTGTCCAAGCGAATTAAACTCTTCAAGAAGAGAAATATTTGTTGCCTTTCGTAACATTCTCTCAACAAAATTAAAAAAGCTTTTTATCCCAATAATTGATGATTTGTTTGACGAAAAAATCCTAATCGGCGATAGTTTCACCAATTATGAAACAACTAGACCTTTTGCTTTTAGCGCAGTTGCTGATTTTATTCACACTTTTAGAGCAGAACTATCTCCAGAACAAATAAAAAAATCATTGATATATTTTTCAAAAATTCTATACGACGAATCATTAGCAACAACAGTTCACATAATGTCTGGAAAATTGCTAGTCAACCTTCTTGATAGCATATCAAAGTTGCCCAACAAAAAAGAAGCAAGACAATTATATATGATTATGATCGATGCTTTTGCTAGAGAATTTCAAATTCTAAATCGTGAATATCCAAGTTTGATTCAAAAATCTCGACAGTATGAAAAGAAAAAATTAAACAATGTTAGAATTCACTCAAAATTCAAAAACCGTAATGAAACAACTCAAAATGATGACGACTTTACTATTAAAACAGACCCTGATGGTGACATCAAAATGTCCAACTCTTCAAGCCCTAGTTTCAACGACGATAAAAACATTGATGAGTCAATTGATTCCTCAGATAAAAAGGAGGAAAATTTTGAAATATATAGTTTTAATGATTTACAGAGTAAAGCTCTTATTATTATACATCAAAACTCAAACCATCACGATCCAATTGTTGAAATGAGATATATCTACAAAAATTTGATGGGTTTTTTGAAAAATATTATAAGCTACTTGAAAGAAAGTAATCCAACCCCCATATCTGATTTCAATAAACAGCTTTGGGAACAATTTGCCTGCTCTTTTTCTTTCGAAGAAGTCAACATTTTAATCAAACTATTTAAAGAAGCTTTAGATGGCTTAAAGTACTTTCAAACTTCAATTAATGAATTGAAAAACAATGAAGAAGCAAATAACCAAGCATTTGATATGTCTTCAACCATGTTTTCAATGTCAAACTCAAAGGATGAAAAGGAAATGATGGAACTTTTTGCGACTATGTTTTTTTATCTTGACTTGGCCACATTCAATGAAATAGTTCAAGAATTGATGGATACTTTATACGAAAATATTCTAGAAAATCCTATTCTATTGCATATTCCTCAGTTTTTCATGATGACTGATATTACTTCAGCAAATTTTGTCGGTATTTTGATTAATTTCTTAAAAAACAAACTTGAAGACTTGGGTAAAATTAATCTCCTTCGTTCAAATGTTTTGATCAGATTATTCAAATTATGTTTTTTAAATAATCTTGTTTCTTCAAAAAACAATGAAGCTGTTCTTTTTCCTCATATTAATGACTTAATTTTAACTTCATTAAAACTTGCCTCTACCTCAAAGCAACCCATAGTATATTTTTTGGTCATAAAATATTTATTTAAATATATTGCTGGAGGAAATCTTAATAAAGAATTTTACCCATTACTAAAAATGTTATTGAAATACTTTAATTATGCAATCAAATCTTCAAGGACTCTTCAAGAAAGAGATCTTTATGCTGAATTATGTTTAACTGTTCCAGTTCGATTAAGCGTTTTGGTTCCCTTTTTGTTTTATTTGATGAAACCTCTAGTTCATGCTTTGAATGGTTCTTATGAGTTGGTGCCCCAAGGTTTAAGAACTTTAGAACTTTGCGTTGATAACTTAACTGCTGAATTTTTTGATCCTATAATTGAACCTGTCATCGAGGATGTTATGAAGGGATTATGGAAACATCTTAAACCTTTACCATTTTTGCACACTCAAAGCCATACAGCTGTTAGAATCTTGGGTAAGCTTGGTGGAAGAAATCGAAAATTTTTTAGCACTACCAATGATTTAAAACCTGCTACAAAACTTTTTCAAGAAATTTTTGCAAATTTTCAAATTGCAGGTTTGTCATCCAAAACAAAAATGTCTATTACCCCAGGGATTGAGGCTGCAATCACTTTGATAGAAGCCGAACGCCCAAGTAAAGAGTTGAACCATTATAGAATTAATGCATACTATTATTTAACCGCTGTTTTGAAACTCTTTATTAATTTTGACATGCCACAAGACATTAAAGCCCGTATTCAAGGATGTACTAGTTTGTTGTTGAAACTTAAGATTGAAGACACCAAGGCATTATCAGATGGAGTTATTATTGATCCAGCAGTGTTAAACCGTCAACAAGAATTGATTATTGAGTTATTAAAATCACTATTTTTTTCTGTATCTATTCCTAAAGTTAAGGATAACGCAAAAGAGTTGATTAAAGGGCTATGTAATCATTTTACTATTTTATTTTTGGGAAAATCCGTTATTGGAAGAAGAAAAGCTGAGCGTTCTTTTGATATAGATGACCTCGAAGGCGATGTTTTTATTGACGAAGGTGTGATCTTAGATGCAATTGTGTTTGCTTTAAGCTCAAACAAAAGGGAGGTATATGAACAAGGTATTGAAGCAATCAAGGATATATATAAGGCAAGTGTGACTTTATTTGGGTCAAATGAAGACGCTGCATTTTATCCATTGCTTCAGGTGATGCTTAACAGGTTCACTCATGAATGCTATGAAGAGTTGTTTTATATGAAATTGGGCGGGGTATTTGGTTTGAAGACAATGATTGAAGACTTGCCTATTCCTTCTTCTTGGTTTAATCAATATCAGTCGGAACTTATTCGTGCTCTTTTTTTTGTTTTGAGAGATTCTCATTCAAACGTGCCTGAAGAAGTTACAACTGAAACCAAAAGCTTGATTTTGAAAATTTTAGAAAAATGCAATAAAGGTAAGGAACAAAAAGAGACTACATCACATACATTTGGAGAAATTGTTGGCGCTCTTGTTTATGATCTAGCAAATTCCAAAGAAATCGTGCGAGAAACTTCTCAAGAATCACTAAAAGTGTTGTCGGAAGCTACAAAAGTTCCAATTGCCGAGATAATATTGCCTTGTAAAGCTAATTTATTGACACCTATCTTTCGTAAGCCTTTAAGGGCATTGCCATTTACAATGCAGATAGGAAACATTGATGCTATTACATTTTGTTTAGGATTAGAAGGAACATTTTTGAAATTTGATGAAGAATTAAATAGGTTGCTTCATGAAACATTACAATTAGCAGATGCAGATGATGAGCTGCTTGCAATCAACCTCAATGATTACAAAACTTCCACTCATTTAATTAAATTAAGGGTATCCTGTATTCGTCTTCTATCATTAGCTTTGTCTAAATCTTATTTTACGGCACCACCACAACATAAAATTAAGAATAGAATGCTTGCTGTATTTTTCAAATCTTTATGTTCTCCATCTTCCAAAGTAATTGATGCTGCACATCTTGCTCTCAAAAATAGTTTGGATTCCAATTTCAAACTACCTAAAGAACTACTTCAACAAGGACTTCGTCCAATGTTATCTACTTTGTCAAATCATTCAAAACTTACAGTTCCTAGTTTGAATGCGTTGGAGCGTCTTTTGCAATTGCTTATTACTTATTTCAAAGTTGAGATAGGGAAAAAATTGCTTGATCATGTTAGTTCTTATGCCAAAGAAAATGCATTGCATCAGATTTCTTTGGCAGACTTGGAAAGTCATCCAACAGTTAAAATAATTGTTGCAGTGCTAAATATATTCTATGTTCTTCCTCCTAAAGCAAACATGTATTTTGGTGATATTATGTCTAAATTGGATTATCTTGAAACTCAATTGAGACGACGTAAAGGTTCCCCATTTAGAAGACCAGTTGCAAAATATCTTAACAGGTTTTTCAAAGAAGGTTACGAATATTTTACTAATCATTTTCATAAGAGATATATCGGAATTCTTTTTGCCGATTTTATAAGTATGGAAGAATGTCCTAAATTAACTGAAGTTATACTGGACAATATTTCAGAAATATATCAAAACATAATTCAGGAACCAACCCCCGCTATAAAATGTGCAAAATATGCTAATTTTATAGATGTTGTTTCCGCATTGGTTAAAACGAATCCCAAATGGCTTGATAATAAACTATTATTATTGAACAATATTTGTCTGTTGTCCAAAAGTGTTATCATATTTGAGAAAGCTCAGGGATTTGAAACCGAAGTGCGTTTTCAGGTTCTTCAATCATTTGATAAATTTCAGAAATTATTTGTTAGTTACTTTAAAGGTCATCCTAATAGCCAAGATTCAGTTTTAAAACTCATTGATTTGGTTTGTTCAACAAAAACAGATATGGCATTTGAATTAAAAGACTATATATTTTTAAACATTGTTAAATCTGATGATGTCGAATTGCGTCAAGAATATTTACTCAAGTGTGTCAATATGGCAATTGATCCTGTTTGCTCACTAAAAACCAAAGTTTATCTTTTCAAGAATATCATAAATTCAATTATTATTTATGAATGTTACAAAAATCAAAGTCTTTCGAAAATTTGTCAAAAGGAATCAGTCTGGTTTAACTTAATTTGTTCTAAAATATGGAGAGCTACCAATGATTTGATATCTGATCATAGGGCTGGACCGATAGATTTTTATCGGTTTGAATTGTTACAAATGACGGCTTTTCTTATAAAATACTCAAAACCTCTTGTTTCTGATATTAGGAAAGATATCATTAAGTTCAGTTGGGAATTCTCCAAATTGGATGATCTTTTGACTAAACATGCTGCATATGTTACAATGTCTTACTTTATTATCAGTTTTGACACTCCCACAAAAATAATTAGCAACATTTTTATTGCTTTGCTTCGTTCACATACTCCAGAAACAAAAAATTTAGTGAAATTGTCACTCAATCTGTTGGCTCCAGTCATGCCTTTAAAAATGAATCCAGGTATTCCTACTTCAAATTGGTTAAGATTAGTTAGAAGAATACTATCTGAAGAAGGTTATTCTGTCATTCAGGTATTTAATATCTATCAGTTTATTATTAATAACATGGATGCTTTTTTTTTAGCGAGAGAGCACTTCACCTCAAATATTATCAATGCTATTGGAAAATTGATTTTGCAGATGAATATGCCCACAGAGAATCAGTTGTATGCAATTGATCTTGCTGAGCTTATTTTGAAATGGGAAAAAAAGGTTCATATTATGAAATCGTCAAATAAGTCACCTGAAGGTTCAAAATCTGTCGCTGATGGAGAAAACTCAAATATTTTCTATCAAATACCTTTAAATCAAAAGGAGGCCTACATATCACACTTAATAAAATATATTAATTACAATAGTCAGCGCGCTACAGAAGTTGAAAATATTCAAAGATCTGTTCGAATATTGCAAGAAATTCTTCAATTCAAAGAATGGTCAGTGGTTAATATCAAATTGAGTTTATTTGAAAAATTTTTGATAAATATTGATTTTTCCACCATTTCATCGATTGTCTATACATTGAATTCTTTGGAAGTATTTTGTATTGTTATAGAATCAAAGGATTCAGCTTGGATTGTCTCAAATCTATCATACTTAAAAAAATTATTTGAAAACTGTCTGAAATGTGATAATTATGAGGTTCAAAAAAACTTGCAGGATTTATTAGATAATATACTTAAAGCTATCTTTGATATTTGCAGTGACGTGGAGAAAAAATTTGAGGAGGCCAAGGAGTTTGTCAAATTCTTGGTTTCTATCACAACTGAAAATCTCAGTAGCAACACAAATGTCAAAATAGCTTCAGGAATTATGTCATGTTCTAGTATAGCTAAGTTTGAACCTCTATTGGTGGATAATCTTTTTCCTTTAATATTGAAGTCTTTTGCCAGGCTTTTTAAAGATATGAACAACAATATTAATGACTCCAGCTCTGCTAATCAAGAGTTGGATTTTAAAATAATGGCTAAAAGTTTGCAGTGTATTATTGATTTGTGTTCTCTCAGAATGATGAATATGGGGGATCAAAGACATGATTTTCTAAACCAATTATGTCAGTTTATAGAAAACTCTTCAAACAAGAACCTCTTGAAGATTATATTAGATCAAGTGAAAAAATGGGTTTTTTCTAAGGATTTGTTTCCTACTGTCAAAGAAAAATCATTGATATTGACCAAAATGCTTTCATTTGAAAACAGGAATCTTTTTTTGTTGTCAAAGGACTTTTTTAACATTATTGTCTCTATTTTTGAAAACAAAACATTTCTTTTCAGCGAGTTAACCTCCAGAATGGAAAAACCTTTCTTAGCGGGAACCAAATTTAAAGACATAGAAATAAGAAAAAAACTAATGTTTGTTCTTAATGAAAGTCTCGAAACAGATTTAACTGAACGTTTTTATTATGTTATTAAAAAGCAAAATTGGGAACATATTGCTGATTATTATTGGCTCAATCAAGCTTCTGAATTATTATTGGGTTCCTTTGAGCCAAACTATAAATTAAAATTAACACAAGATAATTTCAAGTTTTCCTCCTTATTCGATTTAGACGAAGGTTGTTTTATTCAGGATTCTAAGGAGAAAGAAGAAAAACATCCAGAACTTCAAAATTTTCTCGATGAACATCAGAAATTCTTGATCAAAGTGGGTACAGTAAAAGCTTGTGATTTGATAAACCCTTTAATTGAATTGTGTTATCAAAATAATATTGTTGGTCATAACTTATGGCTTCAATTATTTCCAATAGCCTATAGAACTGTTCCAGTTAAAGAAAAAATGGATTTTATGCAATTTATGGTGGTTTTACTTTCCAGGGAATATCATATTGTGCAGGCTTCTAAACCTCAGAATGTTATCTTGACTTTATTAGAAGCAGTTGGAAGATGTCCAGATTTGCAGTTGCCACCTCAATTGGTTAAATATTTAGGTTATACGTATAATAGTTGGTACCAGTCTTTCAAAATATTAGAAGAAAACAATTTCAACTCTCCTGTTGAAAATTCAAAGGTTAAAGAAATCAATGAAGATGCTTTAGTTGAACTATATGCTTCTCTACAAGAATTAGATATGTTTTATGGATTATGGAGACGACGGGCAAAATATAGTGAAACATCATTTGCTCTTTCTTTTGAACAGATTGGGTTGTGGGATAAAGCATTACAAAAATATGAAGATGCGCAAATTAAGGCTAGAAGCGGTGTATTGCCATATGGTGAATCTGAATACTCTTTATGGGAGGACAATTGGATTTTTTGCGCAGAAAAACTTCAGCACTGGGATGTTCTTACGGAACTTGCAAAACATGAAGGGTTTACTGATCTTTTCTTAGAGTGTGGCTGGCGGGTTGCTGATTGGAACGATGGTAAAGAACACTTAGAAAATCATGTTCGGATTGCAATGGAAGTTCCAACTCCAAGAAGACGGATATTTCAAACATTTCTATGTTTGCAGGCTGTTGCTCGTCGTGAACAAAAAGGGGCTGAACTTTATAATAATTGTGAAGAAGGTATTCAGTTATCTTTGAGAAAATGGTGTTCTCTTCCTACCAGATTTACTGTTGCACATATTCCATTATTGCACAATTTTCAGCAATACATTGAATTTATGGAAGCAAGCCAAGTATATAACAGCTTGATCACAACTAATAATCAAAATTTTGAAGAGAAATCTCAAGAACTAAAAAGAGTTTTACAAGCTTGGCGTGAACGTTTGCCGAACAATTGGGACGACATTAACATTTGGAATGATTTAGTAACTTGGAGACAACACGCCTTTACTGTGGTAAATAACGTTTACATGCCTTTTATGCCAGCCGCACAAACAGCCAATGGAAATGGAAACAATAATACTAACTCCTATGCTTATCGTGGTTATCATGAAATTGCTTGGGTCATAAACCGTTTTGCACATGTTGCTAGAAAACACAATATGCCATCCGTTTGCATAAGCCAATTAACCAGAATTTATACACTACCTAATATTGAAATTCAAGAAGCTTTCTTGAAATTACGAGAGCAAGCTAAGTGTCATTATGAAAATGAAGATGAACTTAATACAGGTCTTGATGTTATAAGCAATACTAATTTAGGCTACTTCAGTCCATCACAAAAAGCTGAATTTTTTGCATTGAAAGGAATGTTTTTAGCAAAATTGAATCAAGAAAATGAAGCTAACCAATCATTTGCTGCGGCCGTTCAAAATTTTGTTCATTTAGCCAAAGGTTGGGCTGAATGGGGATTTTTTAATGATAGATGTTTCACAGCCAATCCTAAACGATCTGTAGCTGCTCGTTATGCTATCAGTTGTTATTTGCAAGCAGCGGGTCTTTATAAGAATGGAAAAACAAGAAGAGTTCTTGCACGTATTTTATGGCTTATTAGTTTGGATGATGAAAATATTGATTTGGCCTCAACTTTTAACACATACAGTGGGGATGTCCCTGTGTGGTACTGGATTACTTTTATTCCTCAATTACTTAGCTCTTTGTCTCGTAAAGAGGCTCTTCTTGTTAAATCTTTGTTGAATAAAATTTCAAAAATCTATCCTCAAGCCCTTCATTTTCTATTAAGAACCACGAAGGAAGATTTGTTTGCTAAAAGCCAAGCAATGGCAGTTGCCCAAAATCAAGAAGGCAATTTAGATATTTCTATGCAACTACCACCTAACACTCCAAATTCTGGAAATAAACCACAGCCTTGGCTTCATGTTAATGAAATTATGGGCATTCTTAAAACTGGGCATCCTTTATTAGCTCTTTCATTGGAATCGTTAGTTGATATTATTAGTCAAAAATTCAAACCGACTGCTGATGAAGATGCCTTCCGTTTAGTAATTGCATTGATAAATGATGTTGTTCAATATCTTTATAATCCTTCCAAAGACAAAAAGGTTCCTAAATTAATAGTTGAAAACATAAAACGATTTTCTTCAACAGTTTTGCCCAAATTGATTAGGGCTAAATTTGAGAGAGATCTTGTTGAATCTAAACCTGATTTGGATACATATATGGTTAGGTTAAAAAAATGGAAAGCAAGACTTGAAAATAAACTTGATAGAAGAATTCAAAAGACCAATTTAGAAGGATTTTCTTCTCATCTAACACAATTTCATCATCAAAAATTTGAGGAGATAGAAATTCCAGGGCAATATTTAGAAAATAAAGATAATAATATGCATTTTATCAAGATTGAAAGGTTTTTGCCAACGGTTGATTTATTTAGAGGCTCGACTGCTTGTTTTAAAAGATTGAAAATTAGAGGAGATGATGGATCATTGCATTTATTTACTGTTCAATCACCTGCTAATCGTCAGTCAAGAAGAGAAGAACGAAACTTTCAAATGTATCGTATATTTGGAAATGAATTACTTTATAAAGTTCAATCTCGATCAAGAAACATCAAATTTACAATTCCAATTGCAGTTCCTTTAGCACCACATATTAGAATCTTAAATGATGATTCTAATTATATAACGATGCAAAAAATTTATGAGATATTTTGTCGAAAGAGAAAACAAGATGTGGATGAACCTCTTCTTTATACAATTAAAAAGATAAGACAATCATCTAATGAAAGGTTACCTAAAGCTGAGTTTAATAGTATAAGAGTAGAAATTTTGCCAGCAATTCAAAGTTTGTTTGTTCCCAAAACAGTATTTAGAGATTATTTTATGGAGTTGTATCCCAAATACGAAGATTTTTGGATATTTAGAAAACAATTTACATCACAATATGCATCATTTTGTTTTATGACATATTTAACATCTATCATATCAAGGTATCCTAGAAAAATTCATGTTAATATTGCAACTGGGAATGTTTTTACTACAAGTATGCTACCATCCAAATTACCATTAAATCTTATAGATAAATTTACTATCCCAGTTTTCAAGAGTTTAGAGATGGTTCCATTTAGATTAACACCAAATATTCAAAATTTGATGGGAGAAGCTGGATTAGAAGGAATATTTTCTGCGCATTTATTTATAATAGCCAAATGTCTATCTAAACCGGAGTTTGATATGGAGCAATATTTGTGTTTATTTGTTAGAGATGAAGTTCTTTCATGGAATGTTCAAAAAGAATTTCGAATTCAAGATTCACCATCATTATTGAAAAATAGTGTTGAAATCAATAATAAAGAAATATTTAAAAAATTGGAGCTGATTAGTGAAATTGATTCTAATGCAGAACTTGCTACTAAAGGAGTTGTTAATTTAATATCTCTGGCAACTCATCCTATTAATTTGGCTAGTGCAGATGCACCATGGATGTGCTATCTTTAGTTTTTTAAAAGAATAAAAAGAAAGAAAAGTGATCAACGAAATTAAACAATAAAAGTATAAAGAATCTAAAGAATTTGAAGAATTTTAAGAATAAAGATATAAAAAATTTAAAGAATTTAAATTGTGTAAATTTGAAAAAAAGAAAAGAAGAAAAAAAGAAAGGCTTTAGTTTTAGTAGTTGTTTTAGTTTTTATTTTATAAATGAATAAATTAGTGTTTTGATAAACCGAAACTAGATGGGCCAAGAATTGCAATGAAACTTGTGATTTGATTTGATTTAATTTAATAAAGTGGGTAGATTTAAGTTTTTGTTTTTCAGTTTTTCAGTTTTCCAGTTTTCCAGTTTTCCAGTTTTCCAGTTTTTTTTATACTGCTATTTATTTATTTGAGTAAAGTGTTATAATCAATTTGATCCTGAAGATCGGTTTGATTTTTGAATTGAGATTTATTTCGAATTCTTTTTTTGTTTAATAATCTTGATAAAGCATTAAAATGATAAAGAGCATTAATTAGAGAATTGATTAAAGTTAAGAAAGAGATGAAAAGTGAAATTAATATTACAACTTTTAAATAAAACGTTACATTATAATTGTTTTTTGTTAAATTATTATTGGTAAATCTTTTTTTTAGATTGGATACAACGTAGTTATTAATGTCATTCATTTCAGTGGAATAAGCATCTTTGTTAAGAATTGAATTTAAATGTTTTGAATCATCTGAACTATTTGTACCATTTAAATGACTGGAATTATTTGAATTATTTGAATTATTTGAATTATTTGGGATTTTTAAAGTTTGGGGATTATGAGAAGAATAAGCTTTGTAGTGTAGACTATCGATTGGAAGAATTAAAATTAACGAAGCAAGATATAAAATAAAACCAATAAATTGTACAATGACAGTAAAAATATGTAGTTTTAAAGCAGTGTAATTTGGGATAGTTGTTGATGAAAGAGGTAAAATACAGGAACAAACAGCAAACTAAAAACGAATAAATGGAGAAGTGGAAACAATAAGAAAAAGGAAAAATTCAGGAAAAACTTGTGTTAGTTTAAAATTTTAAAAAATATAGTTGATATTAAGCCGTAGCAGCAATATTAGCATATTCAGATGAACAAAAAAAAGAAAGTAAATAAAATTTAGAAGATATGTGGTTTTTAGAACCAAAAGATAAAAAAATGCAAGGAAAATAAACCAGGTTGAAAAGGTGATAAATACCAAAATTAGGTGATAGTAGGAAGCTAAAAGAGATAAGACTGGTCTTTTTTCTATTTGATCAAAGGGCAAATTGAGAAATGCCATAAGATATTCCAGTATGATTAGAGCAAGAAAGGATTTGAGAAAAAACCTTGTTTTCTCTAGATCGTAGATATAATTTATTGTTTCCAGGTGATTAGAACCTCCAGCATAAGTGATTAAATCATTTGGTTGAACAGAGAGCTGTCCCAAGATGGTATTTTTAGGTTGAATGAGTAATTGGTGGGGACTTTGAGAAGGAAGAATTTGAGCATCTTCCATGTTGAATTGAACAGACTGCGAATCTCTATCAGCCTAAAGGATATATGATAACGACTATTATTATCAAGAGATTAGAGAAAAAAAGGATCATCCAGTTTAAACACAGTCAAACACAACAAAACAGAGGTCGAAAACAGCTCCAACCGAAAGCAGGTCAAAAACACAGAACAAATTCCCATCTTTGTGTTCGAAGACAGCGCCCGTAACCATATGCATTCAGCTGCATATGCAGTGCAGAGGCAAGATGTCCTGCCGCGGCTTGCTCCGTCTGCGGCGCAACGCGGCAGCCGCTGAACCAATCAGCGTGCGCTCTTTGCATGGGTCAGTTGGCACAAAAATGGGAATGCAATTTGCAACAAGGCGATAAGATTGAGAAATGTTTCACCCTTACAGAGCTTCAGAAAGTGCTGTTTGGAGAATAATCTTAATTAATGGGTCTGCACGGTGCCAGCAATCAGACGTAAAGATGGGCAATGACAGGGAATCGCTGTTTCAGCGGCTGCTCCAGGGCTTTTGCCACTGCTGCAACAGCGGCAACTGCAAAAAGTGTCAGTGCCTGACGATACCAGCGAGATTCAAGCTCACGTCTTTGAAGAGACTCATTGATTTGGGATTGCAGACTAGCCTTGCAAACTACAGAATCCGAAAATAAGTGCGATATGTTTCTGAACCGGGTGCCTTAATCACTCAGCCACAGTGTTAAGGCTAGTTTCATTAAATATAGAGCCATTAAGTTTGACAGTGACAGTTTTTGCGCTAGCAGACGCACACCGGATGAAGTGTCTTATTCTGCTGCAAAAATGTGTTTTCAGCTCCGATTGGTCAAGAAGAAATCTTTATTGTAGTTCTAACGCATTTGCAAAGCCGTGATGTTTATACGTAGCGTCCTCTGCGTAGATATGCGCTACTTTGAGGCTTTGTATGCATCCCGGTAATTGTTTCACTGCAGCTTTCTGCTTGGCCGGCCCCGAAAGCAGCTGCCAACCGTTCCAGCAGACTGGATCTTTTCTTGTTTTCGATTTACGAAGAGTACAATTGTCGGGTATTAAGCAATTTGGCAATTTCGATAAATTAGAAACCAAAATATAGCATGATAAAAACCAAAATACATTATAACTAAATAATAAGTGGATGATAACAAAATGATAACTAAATAATCAGTAAATAATAGGCAATCAGAGAACTAAAGAAGAAGAGCTTGGAAATGAAAAGTTGAAAAAATAATTAAATAAACAAATAATTAAGTGAATAATTGGATTATGAAGTGAAGAGATGGAATTGTCATTATGCAAATATAACCAGGCAAATAAAAAAACCATGAATTTAAAACAAGTGGTTTTGGAGAACTCCATTACCCAAATTAAATGTTTTATCAGAGTTATTGAAATTACTATTATTTAGTTCAATCGAATCAACAGTATAATTGAAGTTGTCGTTAAATGTTTGTGCCAAGTTTGGTTCGTTAAATTGAAGTTTTTTCACTCCTAATTTTTCTTGATTGATGTAATTGTTATAATTAAAATTGTAAATTGGATTATTATTAATGCCATTATTACTGATACTATTATTAAATACACTGTTAAAACTGCTATTATTAAGACACGCGCTATTCTGGTTATTGTTGCCAGCAGCAGTACTATTATTCAATAATGAAAAATCAACATTGGAATAATTGGAAATCGTTGAGGTATTTGAGAGATTAGAACAAGAAACATTAGATAAATCATATTGAGATGATGTCGAAGAATATGGCAAAACATTATTATCTAAATTAAATTCCTTGACATCGTTATCTGTATTAAACTCGATATACGATGTATCAATCATATCGTTACTGTATCCATCAATAAATGTAGTGTCAAAAGTATTATAAATATTATTATTGTTATTTAATGGAGTATCCAACGCACTACCAAATGTTCTATTACTAATATCATTTTCAAATAAAAAGTCAAATGAACTTTTCTCGTATGGTGTAACTAGCTCGGAGTTACTTGAAGATAATGTAGAAGTTGTAGATAGTGATGATGAGTTTGAACTTGCACTTGAACATCTTAAACTTGATGGTATGTTTACTAAATTAATATAATTTTCCTTAATTGGTGTGCTTATATCAAAATGACTTAAATTGATAATTGTATTATTGTTATTATTATTAACATATAAGTTATTTGAATTATTAACATTATTAGCAGTATTAACAGTATTAGCAGTATTAACAGTATTTATGCTAATATTATTGATGTCATTATTGCTGTTAATGCCTTTATCGTCATTTTGACCCACCTCTGAGACATCTATTTTATTTGAATCACTCTCAGATAATGATAAATTGTAAATGGTTTTGCTTTGCCTTCTGAGAGTCTTGTTCGACGAAGCTGACTTTGATAATAAATTTGTACTAACCAAAGTTGGCTTTAAATACACCTGGTTCTTTAAAGAATCCTTAGAGGTATTGGAATCATTAACGTTATCAACATTGTTAATAACAGTTTTATTTTGAATAGGTGTGGCTGGTTCTAAAATAGCTCTTCCATCGTCAGTCAAGGAAATTGAAAAACTTTTTGAGATTGAAATAGTTAAATTGTTTTGATTTGAATTTCTATTCACATTTTGATTCAAGTTTTTGTTGAAATTTTCATTAACAGCACCAAGTTTATTAATATTGGTTAGAGTATTTCTTTTCAAGTTTTTATTATCGATTGGCGAAATTGGTGTCTTGGTATTATCGTTGTTAAGACAAGAATTTGAAAATGATCTTAATAATTTGACTGGAGGTTTATCTAGTTTCTTAATTCTAAGGTTATCGATGGATTTCTTTTTCCTTGATACTGGATAGGGAGAGTTTAAATAAGAACTGGAACTGGGTATCAAATTCTTAAATTGTTTTGCGTTGGATAAAGGCGAAGATTGCAAATTGTTTGCATTGCTAGTAGTATTACAAGCGATATCAAATTCATTCTCCGGTTTAATTTCTTTAAGTTTGTTTGTAGACGAATTGACTACATAATTTTTAAACTTGAAAAAGGAATTATTGGGCGTGAATTTGGTTGATATTGGCGAGTTCAATGGAGTCATTTGGTTATTGATTGAGTGGTCGACAAATATATATTCAGTTGGTGAGTAATCGTCTGAGTTATTGGGTGAATTGGGTGGATAGCTATTGTTATTGTTGGCAAAATTTTGTTTGGAGATGTTTGATGAGCTCTTTGAGTCATTGGTATAAGTAAGATTGCTATTATTACCATTGTGGTTGTTGTTTGATTTTTTATTGTTGGTGTTACTATTTGAGTTGTAAGTTCTTCTGGAACTTGAGGTTGATTTCTTATAAATTTCGATTTTTTGGTTTGTCAACTCAAACAATATATCATCTTTATTGTTGAAATAAGAATTATCGTTGCTATTAGAATTATTTGAATCATTGGTATTTAAAGTTGAAGCCGAATTTTTTCTCAATCTCCAAACAGATTTCGAAGAGGACAATTTGTTTAAACTTGATTGTCTTTCCAAAGTTATTTTTGATTTAGAGGAAAAGTTGCAGACAATGTCAGTTTTTAGGTTTCTATATGAATTGGGGTTGAGAAGTTAGTTATTTGAACCATACAAGATATAAAAAGAGCAGAGTGAAGTAAAAGGAAGGGAAGGGAAGGGAAGGGAAGAAGTGAAATAAAAGGTGATATAAGAAGTTAAACGAGAGACATACTTTGGAATAGAGGATGATTTCATTTTAAATTGAACTAGAGTGAATTGGGATAAACTAAGTTAATTGAAATTAGATTAAATTAAATTAAATAAAATAATAAGGCAAAGTAAGGTTGATTGAAATGGAATAAAAGAGAGATAGAAAGGATAAGATGTCTTATTTTATGTTTTATATTAGATTATTTATTGATTTATTTATTTATTGATTTATTTACTTATTTACTTATTTTTAAAAGATTTACAATAAATAAAATAAATAAAATAAATAAGTAGAAATATCTGATGTAAAAAGAAAAAGAATAAATAATTTCAAAATACAAAAGGGAAAGAATTATTGTGGGTCTTATATATCATGGAAAATATATATGTTTGAAGTGAAACAAAAAGAAATTGTTGCTGGTAGAATTGGGACATTAGTGAAGATGATGCGAAGTAGATAAAATTAGTGAGTGAATGAGTTAATTAGTGAATTTTAAAAATAATGATAAACAAAAACAAAAACAAAAACAAGAACAAAAACGAAAATGAAAATTAAAACGAAAACGAAAATGAAAATGAAAATGAAAATGAAAATGAAAATGAAAATGAAAATGAAAATGAAAATAAAAATAAAAATAAAAATAAAAATAAAAATAAAAATAAAAATAAAAATAAATAAATAAATAAATAAATAAATAAATAAGTGTTAAAGTAAAATATTAAAGTAAAATGATAGAAATAATTATTTGGAAGGAAAAAAAATTAGTGTTGATGTTAATGCTAACGCTAATGTTAGCGCAGGAATGGTTGTAATGGTTGTAATGGCAGTAAAGGTAGTAAAGGTAGTAAAGGTAGTAGCAGTGGTAATGAATAATGATAATAATTGAAGTAATTGAAGCAATCGAAATAGTAGATGGAGTTTAAATTTATTGTACTTTTATCATGCTTCGATATTATTTTCATGTATGAGATAAATTTTGATTGCGAAAAGATTGGAATTATTGAAAAAGCCATTTAGAATTATTGAAAAGATAATTAGAATTATTGGAAAGAGCATTTGAATTTTACTAAAATATTTGAGAATATTTCGAAATGTTTAAATTTAGTTGAAATTAATTGAAGTTAATTAGAATTGAATAAAAATTGAATAAAAATTGAATAAAAATTGAAAGGAAAAAAACCATAAAAATTACTAAAATCATTAAAATCACAAAATTATAAAAGCCAAAAAAGCCAAAAGATCTAAAAAAAATTCAAAACTTTTGAATTTTGTTAATATTGGTAATAAAAGTTTAAATAGAATAGGTGAAAAAATGTAAAAAAATTTGAAAAGTTGTGAAGAGATATGAAAAAATGTGAAAAAATATGAAAGAATAATAATCTTTAATTTTTCAAAATTACAAATGTTTATAAATAAATTTAAAAGATATGTATAGAGTTGGGAAAATTAGTGGAAATTAGTGAAAAATAGTTTAAAGCAAAAAGTGTTCAAGTGAGTAAGCACAACTTTAAGCAGAGGAAGAAGTTTAAGAGCAGGCAATGGGAAAGAACAGTTAGGAAAAAAATAGAGTTAGGGGAAAATAACAGTGAAAGAAGTAATTGAGCAGTAGAAGAGGAAAAAGAAAGGAGAAATAAAGAGAGTAAAGAGTATGAGAAGGATGAGAAGGATGAGAGAAATGAAGGGAATGAGAGGAATGATGTGGAAATAGAATTGAATGGAGTGGGTTGAAGAAGGGCATTTAATATAGCTTTGATTGAATTGAATTGAGTTGAAATTATATCGAAATTGTATCGAAATTATATTGGAATTATATCGAATTGAAATTGGATTTGAAGTCGAAATTAAGATTTGGATTTAAGATTTGAATTTAAATGCAAAGTTAAATTTTGAAATGTGGTATAAAAGATGAATAAACTGGGGGAAAATTAGTTTTTTTGAAAAAAATAGTTGACGAATTGATATAATGAAAAACAACCCAAACAACGAGATTGTTTGCAATTTGGAATTTACTGGATAAATTTTAAACAAATAAATAAATAAATAAATAAATAAATAAATAAATAAATAATTGTGAAATTTTTAGTTTTTTTAGTGGAAACCAAAAAGATGAGAAGAAAAAGAATCTTTCGGGATATTATTTGCTGGTATTATTTGGGATATTGTTTAGGATATTGTTTGAGATTATTTGGAATTATTTGGTGGATCCCTGTAACAATCAACATTTGTTTTAGAAAATGGGCCACAAATATAAAGAATGAAAAGGCAAAGTGGGAATAAGAAAGGATGGGATTTAAGGATAAAAACGAGAGGTGGGAAGAGGACTTAATGATAGAATAGAGGCAAGGAGTCTAAACGAGTAATTTCATTAAAGGAATAGAGTAAGAATCGAGTAAGAAGTGGACGTGGAAAGTGGATGAAATATAAATACGGTAGTCACAGAAAAGGCGAGTGTTAATTAACGCATGTCTTAATTTATTTTATGACAGGTTAATAAAGGATGGATCGAACAAGCTATGAAATAAGAGAGAAAAAGGGTATAAAAGAAGAAATGGAAGAGGATTGAATGAGGATTGAATGGGGATAAAATAAGAGGTTGTGTGAAGAAGGATAATGGGAAATGTTCCGCAAGGAGGAAGAGAATGATGAGAAGAGGGAAAAAGCACAAAATAGGTAAAAGAGAAAAGAAAAAGCAAAAGCAAAAGCAAAAGCAAAAGCAAAAAAGGGAATTAGTGAGTGGAAGATTGTGTGAGCATAATGGGTAAAAAACACAAGATCAGTCAAAAAACAAAAGATTAAAGGAGTAACAGTAGTAATAGTGGTAGAGGCAAAGTAAAACAAGGGAAAACTGAACAAAGGAAAGTGGCTCAGGAAATAAGAGAAAGAAGAATGGGAATAAGCATATAATAAGTATATAATAAGTATATAATAAGTGTATAATAAGTGTATAATAAGTGTATAATAAGTGTATAATAAGTGTATAATAAGTGTATAATAAGTGTATAATAAGTGTATAATAAGTGTATTGCAAATATATGGTAATCGTATAGTAAGCCTATAGTAAGCCTATAGTAGGATGTATGATAAAATTCAAGGTATTAATGATTTCATTTTTTAAATTGATTCTAAAATTATTGAATCATGTTATATTAGTATATTAAATTATTATATTAGAATGATTTAGAATGATTTTGAATAATTTTGAATAACGTTAACATTAAATGAAATTTAGTCAGGTAACGGAAAACTAGTTTTGGGATTAGACTGAAAAAGAGAAGGATATATAATAAAAGAACATAAAGTGGTCAAATAGATGAGAGGAAACTACCATATAACAGAACAAAAGTGAGTAGAAGTGAAAAGACAAAAGCACAACAAATAAAGGACAAAAAAACAGAGAGGACTATTGAAGGGTAGTAAAATGGAATAAATGAGTACAAAAAGCGAGAAACATAGATTGATAAAAGAGTTTAAGGTTGATTGAAAGTAAGAAAGTAAGAAAGTAAGAAAGTAAGAAAGTTTAAGATTTGAGTATAGAAATACGAGCGATAGATGTAAAAATTGTTCGATGTGTTAGATATTATTTTGGGACAGTGAGATAAGATCAGATAGGAAGAATAAAAGGAAGAATAAAGAGAGGAATAAAGAGATGATATAAGGAAGATATAAGGAAATATAAGGAAAGCTAAAATCAGGGGGTAAAGGTGATTGAGTAAGAGATGGCATGGATAAGAAATACCAAGATGGTTATAAGGTTGGTGAAATATTGGGAATAGAGTTATTTGATATGGCGTATGTTAAAAAATAAGTGAATATGAAATGAAATTAAAAAAAGGGGAAAAAAACGAAAAATTTGAGAAATAAGAGAAAGAACAAGAGGACACAACTCGAGGATACAACGAGAGTGAGTAGCAAGAAAAATAAGGTATTGGAATGAGTATGATGGATATGGTAGAGCGAATTACCAGAGTTTGAGGAAATGGAGAAATCACTGATAACGAGGCTAGAAGATCAAAAGTGTAATACAAGCACAAAAGAACAAAACGAGGATTAGAACAATCTCAATACGAGGTGAGACCAGGTGGAGCTAGCCCTTTTAGCTCTTTTAGTTCTTTTAGCTCTCCAGCCAGGCCAACAAGAGTGAGCAAAGGTGAACGACAGTGCACAAGCTTGAGAAGAAACGATAGGATTTGCGTTTCCACTTCTGAGCTGTATATACAAGAGCATGAGTGGATCGAAAATTGTATTTCGAGCGTTGGGAAACAAAGCAGTGGTTCTTTTGGGGTGAGGTCTTTAAGGTGAGGTATTAATGATCCAAGTCAAAATCACCAGTGTTTCACCAGACTCCGGTTTCTTCGGCAACCCGTTGCCACCTCCAGTCCCATGCTGTCCGACGTCTCCTGCACCTGCCTGGCGCCGCTCCACCTTCACCCGTTTTGCCAGCCCCGTGGCTCTCACAGCACCACGCAAAGTCACGTGCACAACAAAAGAGCTAATTGGCTTGGTTGCAGCCATGTGACACCGTCAGTTTCGCACGCATCCAGCAGTGCACTGATGTCATGAATCAAAATGGATCCCTGTCACATCGCGCCGGACCACTGCTGCACTCAGCGAAAGCTGCCTTTTATTGCAGCGCCAACCATTCCGGCAGCGCCTGCGCGCTGCACAGGAGCTGCTGAGTCAGCGGGCGCAGCAGAAGCAGCAGCGGCAGCGACGGACAACGAGAGAGGGACCGGTGCAGAGCCGGGGAGCCGTGCCGGAGCGGCGCCGGAAGCAGCGCGCGGAGCAGATGCAGCGGCATTTGGCGGCCGTGGTGGAGAATCGCTCTTATCGCCTATTTATAGAAAGCTGTTCTTACCAACAGAAGCCATCTCAGCCAAGCGCTGATTTGCTGTGGTCGTTTTTCTGCTTCTTTTTCTTCTTCTTCTTCTTCTTCTTCTTCTTCTTCTTCTGCTTCTCCTTTCAGTGCTCTTTCTCTCCTTTTCAGTGCTTTCTCTCTTTGGTGTTGGTTTTTCTCTTACTTGCTCCTGTTGGTTATTACCTCTTTCAACTGTTTTTCAATCTCAATCATTCTCATTTTACTCTTTTCCACTCTTTACTCTCTTTTTCTTATGAACTTGCCAATTTTGGTTCAATAACACATCTGCAATAATATCACTCTTGTATATTAGTTATTATTTTGTTTTCATCTTCACCTTCTCTTCTTTCTATTCCATTCTATTCTTTTCATCTTCAATTCAATCTTCTCTCCATTCTACTTTTCAATTTCAACCTATATCAAACCTGTATCAGCCTCAATTTCTTTTTTTTTTATTTCCTGTTTGGTTAATCATTCCAATATTCTTATCAAATGCCATCTCCAAATAACAATATTAATAACACAAATAAAAACCATTATAATCACCACGATTATAATCGTGGTGATTATAATGATCCAAACTCAAACTCAAACTCAAATTCAAACAAAAATGATTATCTAGACACTTATGATTTTGAAAACTCAATCCATTCATTTGAAAATGACATCTCTAATAACATCATCATCAATAACAGCAACAACAACATCATCATCAAAAAAGACTCTACAAATGATGAAAATATCAGTCCCTATAACGACTACTCATTCAATAACTCTACTATTCCTTTAAATACTGACCAAAATTTATCCTCCTTTATACCCACAATCAACCCTTCCTTCAACAATAGCAACCATAACAACCATAACAACCTTCATGCTACAAACACTAACAGCAATAAAACCTCACAACTACAAAACATAAGTCAAAGCTCTCTACACTCCCCCATAAATAATCTAACTCTACACTCCCAGTACCAGTCCTCAAACTCAATTCCTTCCCTGTTTTTACATGCATCAAATATAAACAACGTCTCTCCTGATTCAGTCAAAAGAAATCAAACCATAATGAAAAGAAATCGATGGGGAACTCAAAGAAACAAAAATGGTAACCCCAAAATCATCAATCGTAACAAAACTTGGAAAAAATCAATTCATCATAAATCCTCAAATAGATCCTTCAAACCAAGAAAATCTTCCTTCAATTATCACTCCTCATCCAATAAAAACAACAATGACAATGACAACGACAACGACAATCATAACAACAAAAAATCAAAAAACGCTAATCCCGATGACGACCAATCAATGGATAAATCCCACAAAAAAAGATCAATCTTCTTCAACTTGCCTCTTCCTAAAATCTTCTTAAACGAAGAAAACGAACCCATCTTCCAATACTCAAGAAACAAAATCAGAACCACAAAATACACACCAATCTCTTTTATCCCCAAAAACATGATCTTCCAATTCAGCAACGTCGCCAACATATACTTCCTCACTATGATCATTCTCAGTTTCTTCTCAATTTTCGGTGTCTCAAGCCCTGAACTAGGTATGGTTCCTCTAATCATCATCTTCTGCATAACCGCCATAAAAGACGCAGTCGAAGACTCTCGAAGAACAATCCTAGACCTTGAAGTCAACAACACTCTAACACACATTCTATCTGGCATACACAATCACAACGTATCAAATGATAACATCTCCCTTTGGAGAAGATTCAAAAAATTCAACACAAGATCCCTACGATCTTTTTTCAAATTTCTTCAAAAACATTTCTCCAAAAATGCTAAGCGCCAAAAGAATTCGAAAAATTTCAATCTTGATAATGCCATTGACTCCCCTAGAAACTCTTTTGAAAGTTTTGAAACAAGATTTGAAAACAACTCGGACTTTAACTTATCCAAAAGAAACTCTCTAGATTCTCTACAATTCAATAACGACTCAAACAACTCAAACAACTCAAACAACTCAAACAACTCAAACAACTCAAACCCAATTAATCCAATTAATCCAATTAATCCAATTAATCCAATCAACCCAATTAACCCATTTGACACTCTTCCAAATCAATCTTCTCCCTTTTTAAACAACGTTCCCCAGATCCTAAACAAAAACATCCAATCCCCTGGAAACGCCAGGTTCACCAAAGACTTTTGGAAAAGCGTCAAAGTAGGCGACATCATTCGTATCCACAATAACGACGAAATTCCTGCTGACGTCCTAATCCTATCAACGTCAGACGCTGATGGTGCTTGCTACGTTGAAACTAAAAATCTAGATGGTGAAACAAACCTCAAAGTTCGTCAAGCTTTAAAATGTTCAACCTCTTTACGCCACGCATCTGATTTCGAAAAATCAAAATTTTGGATAGAAAGTGAAGGTCCCCATTCAAATCTTTATTCCTACCAGGGTGTTTGCAAATATCGTAATCCAAATCATCAAGACAAGTCAATTGACAACGATTCAAATCAGAACCAAGATCAAGATCAAAATCAAAATCATGTCAAAATTCAAGACCCAATTCATGACCATGACCATGACCATGACCAAGAAGATATCCTAAATGAACCAATAAATATCAACAACCTACTACTCAGAGGCTGCATGCTCAGAAATACAAAATGGGCAATTGGTATAGTCCTCTTTACTGGTGATGACACTAAAATTATGTTAAACGCCGGTGTTACTCCAACAAAGAAATCAAGAATATCAACTGAACTAAACTATTCTGTCATCATAAATTTCGGTTTATTATTCATTTTATGTTTCTCTTCAGGTGTCATCAATGGTTTTTACTATAATAATACTGGCGTATCAAGAGACTATTTCGAGTTTGGTACAATTGTTAGCACCCCTACTCTAAATGGTATCGTTAGTTTTTTTGTTGCAATGATTCTTTATCAATCTTTGGTCCCTATCTCCCTTTATATTTCCATTGAAATTATAAAAACTGCCCAAGCTTATTTTATCTATTCAGATGTAAATATGTACTATGAAAGACTCGATTACCCGTGTACTCCCAAAAGTTGGAACATTTCCGATGACTTGGGTCAAATTGAATACATCTTTAGTGATAAAACTGGAACTTTAACTCAAAATGTCATGGAATTTAAAAAATGCACTATTAATGGCGTCTCATATGGAAGAGCTTACACGGAAGCTTTGGCTGGTTTAAGAAAAAGACAAGGCATTGATACTGATGAAGAAGGCTCCATTGAAAGAGAAGCCATAAAAAAGGATAAAGAAATAATGGTTAAAGAATTACTAAAAATATCCGCAAATCCTCAATTAGACCCCAACGACATTACTTTTGTTTCTGTGGATTTTGTCAAAGATTTACAAGGCGAAAAAGGCGACCTTCAAAAGGAATGTAATGAACATTTCATGTTAGCTTTGGCTTTATGTCATTCAGTATTAACAGAACCAGATAAAGAAAACCCAGAAAAATTACTACTAAAAGCACAATCCCCTGATGAAAATGCATTAGTTGGTACAGCTAGAGATATGGGTTTTGCATTTATTGATAGAACTAAAAGAGGTGTAATTGTTGAGGTTCAAGGATCCCAAAAAGAATTCCAAATTTTGAATACTTTGGAGTTTAATTCCACAAGAAAAAGAATGAGTGCCATTATTAAAATATCACCAATTCACCCAGGAGATGAACCTAAAGTGCTTCTCATATGCAAAGGTGCAGATTCTATAATATATTCAAGATTAAAAAAAAATGGTGACGAAGAATTACTAGAAAAAACCGCTCTACATTTAGAAGAGTTTGCAACCGAGGGATTACGAACTTTGTGTATTGCTCAAAGAGAACTAACTTGGAGCGAATACCAGGTATGGAACAAAAAACACGAAGTTGCATGTGCCGCTATAGATAAAAGAGAAGAAAAAATGGAAGAAGTTGCTGACACAATTGAAAGAGAGTTGACATTGATAGGAGGTACCGCTATTGAAGATAGACTTCAAGATGGAGTACCTGATTCAATCTCGATTCTTGCTCAAGCAGGTATAAAATTATGGGTTTTAACAGGTGATAAAGTCGAAACTGCTATAAATATTGGATTTTCTTGTAATCTTCTTAACAACGATATGGATTTATTGATCATCAAAGCAAGTGGGGATGATGCCAAAGAATTATCGGGGAGAAATGATCCAGAAAGTGTTGTTAGAAATTTAATAAATCAATATTTAAAAGAAAAATTTAATATGCTGGGTTCAAATGAAGAACTTGAATATGCAAAAATTGATCACAATCCTCCAGGAGGAAATTTTGGTGTTATAATAGATGGTGAAGCACTAAAAATTGCATTGAAAAGTGAACTTAAAATTAAATTTTTGTTGCTTTGCAAACAATGTAAAGCTGTTTTATGTTGTAGAGTTTCTCCAGCTCAGAAAGCTGCTGTTGTTAAAATGGTTAAAGAAACTTTGGATGTCATGACTTTGGCCATTGGAGATGGATCAAATGATGTGGCAATGATTCAAACAGCAAATGTTGGAGTAGGTATAGCTGGTGAAGAAGGACGTCAAGCAGTGATGTCTGCGGATTATGCTGTGGGCCAATTTAGATACATATCAAGATTGATTTTGGTACATGGAAGATGGTCTTATAAGAGATTAGCTGAAATGATTCCCAGTTTCTTTTACAAAAATGTTATTTTTACTTTAGCCCTATTTTGGTATGGCATTTATGTGAATTTTGATGGCTCTTACTTATTTGAATACACCTATTTGATGTTTTATAATTTAGCTTTTACTTCCTTACCGGTGATTTTTATGGGTATTTTAGACCAAGATGTCAATGATGTTGTTTCTTTGTTGGTTCCTCAACTATACACAACTGGAATTTTGAGAAGTGAATGGACTATGACGAAATTTTGGTGGTACATGTTTGATGGGTTGTACCAATCTGTTATATGTTTTTTCTTTCCCTACCTTTTGTTTTATCAAACTGGATTTGTAACTTTTAATGGTTTGTCTCTTCAACATAGATACTTGATTGGGATATATGTTACTAGCATTGCTGTTACCGCTTGCAACATATATATAATAATGCATCAACTTAATTGGGATTGGATTTCTGTTCTTTTTATTGTTCTATCCATTGTGGTTGTCTATGCTTGGACTGGGATCTGGTCATCAAGTTTTATTTCAGGTCCATTTTACAAGAGTGCTGCTCGTGTTTATGGAGCTCCTTCATTTTGGGCTTGTATGTTTATTGGCACTATTATTTGTTTGCTTCCAAGATTCGTTTATGATTGTGTAAAGAAAATATACTTTCCAAAGGATATCGATATTATTCGTGAATGTGTCGCTAGAGGTGATTTCGCTCAATATCCAATTGGTTATGATCCAACGGATCCTAACCGGGTTAAAATAAGCAAATATTCCTCTCTTCATTTATCTGAAAATCAACCAAATATCACTGAAGGCTCGCCATGGAGCACTGCAACAAAAAATGGCTCTTTTATTTCAAGACATTTTTCAAAAAAAAAGAAATCTTATAATTATCGTACTCAAAATGACAATAGAGATTCATTACCAACCTATTCTATTTCAAATAGTGAAGTTACAACTATTAGAACACAAGAAATTCCAATGCAAATAATCTCTGCACAATCTGGAAGATATAATCCTCGTAACACAAGATTAGGTGCAAATGAAGAATATCATACAAGAGCCTCATTGGATCGCACAAGGTTATCCATGATTCAAAGTAATGAGCTATCACCAACAGTATCTAGAGCAAGAGCTTCTTTGGAAATACCTGGTGTGAATGTTGCAGAAAACTTAATGAAAAGACTCTCAAGACAGTGAAATCAATTATTGTATTATTATTTTTTAGTTAGATTTTTTTGTTTTCTACTCCTATATTTTTTTCGTGATTTTCCTAAATATTTTTGAAATTTTTTTGTTCTTTTGTTATTACTGTTGACACCATACCTTTTCATTTTTTCTTGGGCATTTTATTAGGCTTTTAAATCAATATAAAATTGTATCACTAGTTTCAAATCACTATAAAAATAATACACAAGAACACACACAAAAAAAAGATTGTTTTTAATTTTGGTTCACAGCGTTAGCTGCTCTTTTGTAAGATGGAGCAATACCATTCCAGATTTCAAATTGAGCTATGCCTTGATTAACAAGCATTGAAGTTCCAGGTATGACCTTCCAACCAAATTCATTGTTGGCGAGTTTCATCACAGAAGTTACCAATGGTTTATAAGCAGCTTCTAATAACACAGGATCGAATGAATGAACGTTTTCCTTTGCTAAAATCTGTTTGTAACAGTCTAGGACAAACTCATCAATTGGTTTATCACTTGGAATACAGTTAACAACCAAAGAAACAGTCTCTGCCTTTTTAGCATCTTCTACATTTTGCAAAATTTCTATATTATAATCTTCTGGGAAACTATTTTTGATATCAACCAACTTGGAAACTGTTCTGTTGAGAATATATACCTTTTTAACACCCATGCTTTTTAGTGCAAAAATAGCAGCTCTAGAGGTGCCTCCGGCACCAACAACCAAACCAGCAACATTTACATTATTAATTTCTGGGAATCCACTCTTGTAGAATGATTCTTTGATTCCAACCCAATCAGTATTATCTCCCTTGAATTTTCCTTCCCCCAATGGGATAACTGTATTGACAGCTTTGATGAGTTCTGCGCTTGATGATAACTCGGTAATGTATTTTAAAATATCAAGTTTGAGTGGAATTGTGATAGCTATGCCTCCGAGGTTTGTTTTAGTCATGATGTAAGAGTAAAGTTGATCAACATCATCAGTTTCAAAGACATCAAAAATATGTGGAAGTCCTAAAGATTTGAAACATGCGTTATGCAATGATGGGGATCTTGAATGGCTAATAGGGCTACCAGCAACGTAAAACTCTTTTTTTTCGAATCCACCGATTTCTGATAAATATTGATTAATTTGTTTTATATCAAGTTGTCCGGGGGCTGCAGCAAAAGGCAATAGAGAAGAAGTCACTGGAGTTAGGAAAGAATTTATAACTCTTGACAACTTACCTTTTTCACCCATATTTATTCCGATAAATGGTTTAGCCGTATGTTTCTCTTTAAAGATTTCTAGCGAAAAGTTATCATTGAAATCAGTAGCGGTTCCAACAAACTT
>JAKTTS010000174.1:0-27989 GCA_030560485.1 Ascoidea tarda (nom. inval.) | reverse complement strand
TTTAGTTTTTTTTTTATATATACAAAATGATTTATAATAAATTATAATGATTGTAATGATTAAATTTCTAGCAAATTGATGTGGATATGAATTTGTCGATATTTGAAGTTTCAATTGAGTTGTGTTTTGAGATTTGATATTGGGTTTTTCTTATCACTGAAAGTCGAATTGAAAAGTATTCGGGTATAAATTAGGGAGTGAACTTAAATCGGGAGTGTAAGAAAATAAGAACATAAGGATGAGAAAATAAGAAAATAAGACGATTAGAAATGATTCGATGATTGAAAGAGAATCTTTGGTCTCCTCAGTGAGGATTCTCAGATAATAAACAAGAAAGCAGCGAATCAGAAGAGATTGTGAAGGAGTGAAAGAGCCTGAGGATAATTGCTATGATATCAGATTGAAAATCGCATTGAAACTAGTTGGTAAAGCTAAGTGAGTAGGGGATAAAACAAAGAGCTGAAGAAATAAGATTTGAGTTGGTCATATATACCAAAGAAAATTATCCACTTTTGATATTAGATTTACAAGATGAGAAAACGAACATAATCTATAGATAATGTGTGTGGTTTGTGATTATATTGCAGTTGAATAGGGTATTATTGAAGATAAATGAAGAGCTCCTTCTTTTTTTTGTTTTTTTTGTTTTTTTGTTTTTTTTGTTTTTTTTGAAATTGAATTGGTTTTAGAGACATAAAATTGTAAAAATCGTTAAATTTATCTATATAGATAGTGAAATATATTAATGATAATAAAAAACAAGCAATGCGTATAAGATAGCCATCATAGAGTAAGAACCAGGTATATATGAACATAATGTGAGAGTAAAGCAACATTGTAAAAGTAAAATAAATAAACAAATAAGTAGAAAGAAAGAAAGAAAGAAAGAAAGAAAGAAAGGAAGGAAGATAAAAAGAATAGAAATAAAAGAATTGAGAATGAGAAATTGGTATTATTAAAAAGGATATTTTAGTTAGTAGTCGGAGTAATAAAATACCTTTGTTTTATTAATATTGGTAGCAAATGTCTGATTTGAATATGGCTTTCATAAGGCTTTGACTCTTTGAATGCCAAAACGCAGAGTTGGGATAGCGGGTTCTTCTTCGTCTAAAATAGCATCTTCATGAGTAGCTGAGCTAGTCGACGTTGTTCTGAAGTGAAAGGGTCTTTCGCCTGAGAAGGAGGACGAGGAAGAAAAGGATAGTCTTCTTGCATGGCCAGTACCAGATCTTGGGGGATAGGCGATTCTTAAATCGTCGTTAGATTCGATCAAATCATCACTGACGTTTTTGCAGCAACACCAAGTGTCTTTGGGAGAAGAATCCATGACTTGGTGAACATGAGAAGCTTCAGGAACATCGCAGGGAGACCAAGATCTTTGACGACAAAATGGGCAAATAGCTCTGCGACACATTATTGGATAATTGTATGAGATAGTGAGATTGAGATTGAGATTGAGGTTGAGTGAAATAAATCAAACAGATGAGATTCGTTGAGAGAACTGAGATTGAGTGGATTGAATGGTATGAATTGAATTTTGTTTGTGTAGTATAGAAGGATAAACAGGTAAATAAATAAAAACGGAAGACTGAGAGATAGAGAATCGCCCTTCTTTTATATTGATAAAATATAACATGAGAAAATGCCTGGAAAAGTCAATTGGCAGCAAAAAGAAATTTGCCAAAAAATTCACTATCAATTGCTAGCCCAACCTAGCTCCTGAGATAAAGTAATGCAGTTATACAAAAGACTGCAAATACCAACTCGCTATTGGCAAAAGCCCACCTAAAGTTGATTTAATGATATCAAGTCAGACATTTGCATTTTGCAAGAGTGAACAAGCAGTGCATAGTTGAATGATATGGGTTTCTTTTCTGGAGTCGAGCTCCAGGCACTTTTCTCTCTCTTTAAGACCGAGCAGTAGAAAACATTCAAAAACCTGGGGTAGCTCCACCTCTTTTGGGAAACTGCCCACAAACACCAAACCGCTTGAAAAATGGGGGATGACTCAAAGTCATCTACCCGTCCAGCGGCCGCTGGCCGCCCGTCATACTGTGCTCTGCATTTACACACTGACAGAAGTAGAAATCATGCAGTGGGTGCAGCCAATCCGGTCTTGTTACCCTTCATCAGTGGGATGTGTTATGTGTGCGTGTCGAATTTCAGCATAAACACCCGCACTGCAAAATCCACCAGTGGAACACAGCACCGTCAATGAATGCACCTGATTTTGGAGTCAACTTTTGGTGTTGTTATCCTTAACCCTGTCTTGAATATTTTTTATCAGGCTTGCTCGGTTTCGGACACTGGAGGATGTTCACGTTATCAGCTCGGCCCTCAGTCTTTGGTAGCTTACTCCGTTGCTTGCATTTACGCTTGCGCTTGCAGGTCACAGAACCGGTCCGGCCAATAAGAGGCCGTATAGTCAATAGTAGCTGAAATATAAACGCTTGCCATCCGGAAAATGTGTTTTTTTTGTTAGAGCCCTAAACTCAAGGATGGTTCTTCAATCTAATTGTAATCAGGTTACTATCTTTTTGGAAATCCGTTTTTATTTTTTGTATCCAGTATTCTAGTTTGCAATCCACTTCGTCTATCAAAATCATATGAGCTGTGCTGCTTGCTCTGAATCAATTGTAAAGTGTATTTACGAGCAGCGAAAATCGAAGAGTTTCAACAAATTTGTGTTGGATATTGTTTCAACATAGCTGATTCTTCTTTGATTTGGTTCCAGCAATCCAAACCGTGCCAACAATCAAGCGACCTGTGTATTTGGACATGGGCTACTTGTTTCTTACATTTCAGTAGCAAAAATGGCTCTATATCCAAAGCACCACGAAAACCTTTGCCAACATCACCACTGGCCTAGGTTCGCTTGTTTGCTATGGCGCTCGCTTGTGTAATGCATATGGTTGCGTTGAGACGCGAAATACCAATTTTGCATTGTCCTTGTAAGACAAGTTTCATTTGGCTGCGCTTGCCCGCCATTAGTGGTGGTGCTGCGGCGCATCACGGCAAGCAGCTGTGTACTGTTGCGTTTCTCCTCTGTTTGGTCTCCTGCTTCCACAGCAGTGGTGCTTTTCCTGATAGCGCCCACTGGGAGCGGCCCGATACGTGCCTGGGTCTGATGCTGGATGCTGGGAAAGCTCATCCAGACCATTAAGGCCTTTATCGATAGTTCTGAAAATCTATCATCAATTGCTCTGGTTATAAGCTTGTTTATCCCATTCTCCTTATTCTTTTACTCATTCATGAGCTTTATGTTCTTAGTTCCATATCTATTTCACCTAGAATCAATCACCGCTGCTATTAGATCACCACTATCATTAGATTACTACATTATTATCAGCTTCAACTCCTTTGCAACCCCTTAACTTTCCCAACTTTCCCAACTCTCTCAACTTTCCTAACCACATTTAATGGTTTAAGCTCCAAGCTCGTCTTCTAATCTTTTTATACAACCTCTCCATCTTCTTTAGGTTTCCAGCTCTGACAATGTTTTCTTCCTTGTGCAGATCTAAAATTATCTTCCTGTAAAAAACCGACTTCATTGGCTCTCGATTGGGTTCTTCAAATGAATATTGTGTACAGAAATGTACAAAGTTTATTTCGTCTCCCAATTATTTTCTGAAATCTTACTAAAAAATTCGATTATAACTGATCATAAACACAGTTTTCTTTTCACTTTTTTACTCTTAAAACAAATATGATTTGCTAATCTAAAAATTATTTAAAAATTATTAAAACACTATTAAAAATATTAATAACTTTAGAAATTTGTCAAAATATTTATTATCTTATTCCAATTTTTAAATTCTTTTCTACTTTCTCTATGTTTTTTTTCCCATTTCTTCCAGTTGTTTTAGTTGTTTTCTTGGTTTTTTTAAGATATCCTTAGATGATTTTTTTATTATTTTTGTTATTTTTCATGCAAAGCCTATGAACACAGTTTTAAAAAGGAAATCTTCTTTTTTTAACAGGAGTGCTTTTCTTTCTTGATTTGGTTACTTTAAATATCTATTTCACATTTTAAATACTCGCTTTACTCATATATATTCATACATATTCATATATATTCTTGATTATTCCTTTATTTTCGATTCAATTTCGCTTTCTCTCTATCAAAAATAAAAAAAAAATTAAAAATTAAAAAATAAAACATTAAAGAAAGAAGGAAAGAAAGAAACAAATTTACATTAAACCATTACACAAATACACTAGTATATTAAGACTCTACTTATTTCACTTAACATACTTATCTCTAATCCTCCTTAAAAATTACATCCATTTCATTCATCTTTAATACCCTTTTTCAACTTTATCATCTTTAATACCTCTTTCCCAACTCAATCATTAATACCTCTTTTATCTACTACTCAAATCTTCACGCCTCAAACTTTTAATATGGGAAAAATAGCAATCTTTAACATGAACAACAATAAAATGTACAATTACAACATTAGCCAAAATACCGGGAAATTAAACGAATTTGATAATAATTTCAACACTAATCACAAAATTAATAATCATATCCATTATTCTGCTAAAAATTCAATAAAAAGTATCAATAGCAGAATACATGCTAATTCAACTTCCTTTTCAAACTTAATTTCAAGCGATTCCAACCATACTACAAATAATGAAATTAATATTAAAAATATTAATTTTAATAATAATAATTTTAATAACATTAATTTTAATACTAATTTTAATACCAATTTAAATGCTAATTTCAATATCATCCTGGATAATAACTTAAATAATAATTCTAATAATAATGACTATGATAACCAATCTATACTCTCGTCTTCGTCAACTATTAAAAGCTTCAATAGCCAAAACTCACAATCCCACTCAAATAAAAATATCACAAATTCCTCCTCTTTAAATTCCTCCTTAAAAAAATTATTCCCAAACTCTTCTAATACTGAAAATTCTTTAAAACATTTCAACTTATCCCCCAATAACTCATCAGCTTATAATTTTAATAACAATCCTAATAACAATAGTCATAATTTGAACGCTTCAACAATATCAATAATACTGTCTAAATCCAATAAAACATACACTAGTCGTTCATCAAGCATCAATACTATTGCTTCTATCAATAATAATAATAGTCTCATGTTTTCCGATAAAAATATAATAACCGTCGAAGAACCTACAAAGGTGATAACTCTCTTAACATTAACTCCTCACGAAATCAAATTAATAAGATCATCTTGGACTCAAATGTTATTAGATAAATCAAGTGAAGATTATAATCATGATTTCTCTGCACCACCTGTAACTGCTTTAGCTTCTTCACTATTTTGTCGTCAATTTTATCACAATTTGCTATCAATGGCTCCAGAATTAGAAGAGATGTATCCCTCAATAAAACACCAGGCTGTAGCCTACTCTGGTGTATTAAGCACTGCTATAACTCATCTAGAAAACCTATCGCTATTAGACGATTACTTGATCCAACTAGGTAGAAGACATTCAAGACTCTTGGGTATTGAGCCTCCTCATTTTGAATTAATGGGTGAAGCCTTTTTAAAGACATTTCAAGATAGATTTGGTATCTCTTTTAACGTTGAACTAGAAGATTTATGGTCAAGATTATATTCATATTTAGCCAATACAATATTACAAGGTGGTGTTGATCCATTAATGAAATTTCCTGATGACTACTATTACCAACCGGATTTTGATGATCATTTTGCTGTGAGTTCCATTATTGAGCCCACAATAACTAACTTGAGCGATGCAAATATGACATTATTCGATACCTCTTTATCATCATCGCCATTTTCCAACCATACTGTTCCTCTGGTTTCACTATCGTCAACAGTTTCAACATTAGTTTCACAATCTCATGTGGAAGAGATCCCTAAGAATATTAATCCTCCTCGTGAATTGAAAATGCTGAGATCCACAGATAGTCTTGAAACATTAAATTTGGATAATCAAGAAGATAAATTTTTCAATCCAAAGAAATCCAGATTACTTTCATTTAAAAAGAGAATTAATGGGTTTCTCACTACATCAAACAGACAATTATATCTGTAGTAAATGAATGACTAATTTTAATAATTTTCAATTTTTTCTAACGATGTTTTGGGGGGTTTTTTTTTTCTTTTGGACCAATTTGTTTGAACAATTTATTTATATTCTTTAATTATTTAATTATTTTTTTTCTCTTTTATTGGTTTTTGATATTTTGCTTTATGTTTTGTTTTTATTTTTTTATTGAAATTTTCATGTTACATTGTCTTTGTTATGTTTTTCTTTCTTTTTCTTTTTTTTTTTCTTTACTTATTTTGGATACGTTTAATTCATTTCATTTAATTTTCATTTTGGCTAATTTAAAATGTATAATAGATAGTCTATGATATATAGAAATTTAATAATAAATTTAATAACAAATTTAATAGTACGACTTAATTCCGTAAGTCGTATGGGTTTAATTAATATTTTGATAAAAATATTATCAAAGGCGTTCAAACTGACGTTTAAATTTTGAATGTTATTAACTTTTAATTTTGATCTCTCATTAAATTTATAAAAAGGCAACATCTGGAAAGTTATAATTTGCTACAAAATCAAACGGAATGATTGGTTAAAAATGAATACATTAGTTTTGCTCTGATGGTGTTAAATAAAGGAAAAAAACAAACTGATTTTATATTTCACAGAGATATAGAGATTTAGTTTTATTATAGACAATTTTGATTACAATGAATTACAGAGTTTATATAATTTCATATGGTTGTATACGTAATTTGGAATTTTTAAAATGTATAAAAGGAAGTAAAATAGAGCAAAATTGGATCCAAGGAAATTATAAGAAAACAAAAACAGTGTAGATTATTACGTAGATAGTCAAACGAGGTTAGTAATTGGATTTTTTAATAGAAGAATTGATAGTGTGAAGATCAATAATAATTATTAAAAAATGGTTGTGTGAATTTAAATAAATTGAGGAAAGTATATGAATTGAATGAGAATAAAACGGTTAGTTGTAACTCAGTAAAGATCTTTAAAACCGTTTTTTTTTGTTTTAATATGACTTCAATTTTAGTAAGTAATGAATGAGAATGTTTTTTTTTTTTGACTTTGGATTTGAGAATTGTAGAAAATTAGAAGAAAAAAATGGATAATATTGAGGCTGTTTTGTGTCAAATAATTCTGATAAAAGCGAATGAAAAAAAATAAAATGGGACTTCTGCAGCAGCTATTGGGAAATGAGGAATTTTGAGATAATATTCTTGAAAGTAAATTGGAAAAAATTGGAAAAAATTGGAAAAGATTGAAAACCATTAAAGGGAATGGGAAAAAATTGCCCAGATAAAGTGGAATTTAAAAGTGGAAAAGCAAGAATCAGACTGATCAGATCTGGAGAGATCTGAAGCTGTGTCAGATTTTTGCTGGTGAAGGGTTGAATAAACAAAAAAAAATAAAACAGTATAATTGATATAAAGGCACACAGATCAAGAGCCAAAAAGAAGAGAATATATTTGGCCCAATCGGGCGAGCGTTTGCTGGGAGAGCTAGCGAACAGCCCGAAGAAAACAAGTAAAACGTCCGCTATCACAGAATGTGCGCTTAGAAGGTGGTTTAAAATTAAAATTTCAGTGGAATGATCATCAGATATTGGTCATTTTGCACATTCCTGGTCTTGCCGGTGGGAGGTAAGACAACTCTCGCCTTTAGCTACTGCAGGCCATTAGTAGCTTCAAAAACTTTGATCGAAGCAAGCAGGTGGTGGCATGTAGTCTGTGTGTCTCAGAAAGTGCAGTGCATTACAGACGTAGCAAGCTAAATACTGCATAGTTCCGCATGCTGAGTGCAGCTGAGTCATTCTGCCTCTCTTTAATCAGGATTGTGTTTGATCTGCGACTAAACTAGCCAAAAAAATGATTTCAAACCGCGCAAGGCCATTGGCTAGAATTTAGCTGCACGCTAAAATCAGGGATGAACTCTCTGAACCCACCTTGAGGATGCATTTTAGTGTTGGAGATTTGCGTTTTGGATTTGGCTCCCGAAAGCTAATGTCGGGATTCATCAAAAGGCCACAAGAGCGGTTGTTGGATACCACCCACTGCAACAAAATTCAATGCGATAAAATCCAACAACCATAATAAATGCAGAAGGCAAAGGGTATATAATCAAACTATCAGTGCTAATGGTGCTATTGCTCTAGAGCTTGATAGTCCTCTGGTGTTAATGATGATATCAATGGCGGACTAGTACCAGTCTTGTTCGAAGATTGAAGCATTAGTTTTTGCATAGTCTGTTGGGCTCTTTAGGTTGCGGTTATCCAGCTGATAAAAGGAAAATCAATATTCCAGGCCCAACGGGCTCAAAAGGTTTCCCCATATTTTTTGTTTGAAAAAATCTCAAAATTTTGAAATTTGAAAAATTAGTGTGCAAAATGTAAGACCAGCATGCGAACAAACCAAAGATTTTCAGTCAACTTTAGCTGATTCAGTGAGGTACAATAATAAAATAAAACAAACACAACACAAGCTCTCAATAAAATAAAGGTCAAATGCCTGATTAATCTTGATTTATTTTGCTCCCACGTTATCGAGGATTCTTTGAGAGCATTACAAAAAGCTGTAACTGCGATTTCAACGTTCTGAGCTCGGAGCTGTGCACCTGTTTTCAAACTCCCAATTCCAGTGTGGAAAACAGACATGTGATTACCCGTAGTTATCCAGCAAATCACAGCACGCGCTTTGCTGGGTCGCCATACTAACGATGTTACTTTCCGGTACTGCGAATTGAGGTCTACAGGTTTGTCTCCCGCTGCTGAGGGGTATTTTGGCGCGGTGTCAGGTGCCCAAAAATCACGGAAATTGAGCACAAGAATAAAAAATTGGCATGATAAAATCTGTATTATATATTCAGCCCAATTGGTATCGAAAGTGTAGTCAAATAATCAACGACCATTTGCTAATTGATTGATCATTGAAAAGGATCTAGCGTATTACTTACCAGGAATTCCCCAGTTTCGATCATATTTTTTCAAAAAACCGTGAACTAGTTCAATCATAATTTCAATTCGTGTGTATTGATTTTGCATTAATTCATTTTAATTGGTATTATTATTGGTCCAACATATGGTTTGGTACTGATTTTGAATTAAATTTGCAAAAACATGGTCAATCTTTGATTTCCAATTTTCAAACTAATTTTCAATTCATTTTCAATTCATTTTCAATTTGTTTTCAATTCATTTTTAATTTGTTTTTTTTATCTTTTCTTTTTTTTTCTCAAAAAAAAAAGATTTTGGAAAAAGAAAAATAAAGAAAAAAAAATAACTGAATAACTTTTTACTCTATTTGAGTAGGTAGGTGAGTAGGTTTGTTTTGAATTTAACATTTAATTAAAGAAGTAATAATCATTCAATTAATATTTTTTTGCAATCTTATTATCTTTTTTAAATTAATTATTAATTAAGTAAATTACTTTAATTACCTTATTCATCTCAATTCTATTATTTATTTTCCTCATTTACTCGATTTTAGCTTTCATTTTAAGCTCCTTTTTCTTATAAATCAGAAGATTCAAAATCTTTGTTTTGCTTTTTGTTTTGGCTTCCAAGTCTAATCTCAATCTTTGCTAATGATTCAACACAAACTCAATGATTTTCACTTTTAAAATTCTTCATAACTTTCAAAACCTACATATATCTCAAACCCACTCTTCTTCAACAGCCAATCACAGCTCTTTTTTCTGCTTTTATCTACAACGGTTATATTATAAACAAGTGCTAATGTATTTTCAGTGTGTTTAAATGGCCAAAATCTTTGCAAAGCAGCACAATCAAAAGCTAAATAGAAACATCATAAGTTTTGCAGCAACTTTCTTTAAAGCTTCTGCTGTAGGTCTCTGACTTTTGAGCCATTCTGCTCTTAAACTTCGCTTTCCAAATGGATTCGAACCTAATGTGGGTTATTTATTGGTCGACCTTTAATTTCAACCTAAAAAACCAACACTGATCACTGAACAGTGCAAACACTTCCTTTTACTTCAGCTACTTTCAGAATTTGGATTAGCAAAACCTTTTTTTCTGAATTCATTCCCCAGATACAGCAACAACTTTCACAAAACATTCATTTTTACATCAGTTTCAATTGCTTTTCCTGCCTTTATCTCCCTCAACTGCTCTTATCGCTTTTTGCTGTAATTCATTTTTACTTATTAAGCATTCTGTAAATTATAAATCGTAATTTGCAATTTACCATTTACAATTTATAATTTTCAACTTACAATTTACCATTTTAAATTTTGTATTTTTGAATTTTGAATTTACAATTTATAATTTCAAATTTCCAGTTTCTAATTTCTAATTTCTAGTTTTCAATTCTTATTTTCTCATTTTTGCATTTGCTCATTTTTACAAAAATTCGCTCTCTTGTGTTTATAGTTTTACTAGTTTTTTTTTGTCTATTATTTCATTAGATTTTATATAAGTTTTTAATAATCAAACACTCTTTCAATTACTTCAAAACAGATATATATAGCAACTGTTTTTTCCTTATTTTATCTCATCTCGTTGTTTTGTAAAATCTCTTTACATTAAATAATATTTCTTGAGCTTTTCTTTTTTCTTTTTTCTTTTTTGGATTCCTCTTCCTCATTCTGCTACTATATTGTCAGACTATCTTTATAATAGCATATCTTTAAGATTCAAAAAAAAAAATTAAAAATAATATGCTTTCAAGTGTCGATACCAATTTATTCGATCAAGTTTCTGATTTAACTGCTGTCATGTCGATAAGCTCATCTTACAACTCCTACAATAATAATAACAATAACAACTATAGCACCAATAGCAAACATTTCACATCTATAGCTAACATGTTAGAGAAACAATACTCATCCAGCACTGAAACATTTATCTCTTCTTCAGAGACAAACACTGTCAATGATAACAGTTTCAACACCTTCATTTCCCAAGAAAAGCTAGTTCTAAGATTGACTCCTCACGAAATCAATATGATAAGAAATTCATGGGCTTTAGTATTAAGCGACAATGATTCAGACATATCCGATGATGATGATGATGATGATAGATTATACCAAAAGATTCATAGAAATCAAAAAAGCAAATCATCCATAAATTCCACTAATAATAACAGTAATGGTTCCTTTGGTCCTAAGATTAAAGCAATGGCTTCTTCATTGTTCTGCCTTCAATTTTATCAGAATTTGTTATCAATGGATCCTGAATTGGAAAGAATATACCCCTCTATAAAACATCAAGCTGTTGCTTTCTCTGGTGTATTAGGTACAGCAATTACAACCTTAGAAAACTTATCTGTATTGGACGACTATTTAATTCAATTGGGAAGAAGACATGCTAGAATCTTGTGTATTGAACCTTCTCATTTTGAACTCATGGGTGAAGCATTCTTAAAGACTTTACAAGACAGATTTGGCGTTGCATTCTCAGTCGAATTGGAAGACGTTTGGGCAAGATTATACTCATATTTAGCAAATACAATGCTTCAAGGTGGTGACGATCCAGTGATTAAATTCGACGATAATAATAACCAAATTGATTTATTTTCTTTGAAACCTTACACCACTGCTTTAAGTTCTCAGTCTCAACCTCTTTTGAATGGAAATTCAATTCCTCCTTCAATCTCAAGTCCAACTTCAATCAATTCCTCTTTCACTTACACAGTTAATACCAATGATTTCATTGAGCCAAGTTCAAGTCACATAATCAATTTTAATGAACCAATAACCCCAACTTTTGCTAATAACATTGAGTTTGGTCTCAGAAGACTTACTCAGGATTTATATATCCCAACACACGACAACCAGGAAATTAATATCTTAAGAGAGAATAATAATAATAACATTAACATTAACGCAAAGGAAAACAATCTCAATAAGTTTGCAACAAATTTTGCGCACACTTTTAAATCAAAGAAAAATAGTAACAATACTATTAATAACGAAAATAACAACAAAAGCAATATTGAAAATAATGAAAATGGTAATTTGAGCGAACACCAGATCAAAGAAGAGTATTTGCAGCCAAATAATAATATAAAGAATATTCCAAGATCAATGTTTAATAGTTTCCATAAACGTTCTCTTTTAAGAAAAAGACTGGTCCTTGCTTAGTTATAATGATTACAAATTAAAATATCGTTGCTTTTGTTAAATTCGCTCTTTGCATTTTTCTGATTTCATTTTCTGATTTTCATTTTCTAATTTCTCTTTTTTTTTGTTTTTTTGTTTTTTATCTACAAATTTGTATTAATAACTTGTTTACGTTTCTTTTTTCTATTGAATTATAAATTATAGAATTTCAATAATTAATTTTATGCTTATTATGACTTTTACTATTATTTTTTCTTATTTGTTTTTCTTGCTAGAGATAAAAATTATTACCATTTTTGATGATTTCTCATCATTTTCAGGTTAAATTAATTTATAGATTTTTGTTTATGATTTATTATTTTTATATATAATTGAAAGTTTTAGACTTCAATTAAAATTTTTGTTGTATTCAATAAATATCCGATAAATATTCAAGTGAATTTAAATTGTATTATTTTCTGATTATTTTCTTATTATTTTCCTATTGTATTTTTATTACTATTTTGTTAGTAATTTGATTTACGTGTAAAAATTGTAAAGTATATATAATGGCATGTTTTTAATCTGGCAATATCTTTAATCTGGCAATATCTTTACTACTGAATTAACTCAAATAATTTGCAAAAAAACAGCAAAAGAACAAAGCAAAAAAACACAAAAAATTTGAAAAGAGGAGCATTAATGATTGAAAAACATTACAATAAGGACAAAACTAACCAACCAACTCAAATCTCCAAGAGCCAAAATTACCAAGTAACCAAATATCGAAATACCCAAATTGCCAAATTACCAAATTACCAAATCAAAATCTGGCAATCAAAAAAATAAAAATAACATCAGTATAAGATTCAATCTGTTGGTCTTAGATTTTTGCGTAAATTCTTTGATTAAAAACCGAGCATCATCATATAATCTAATGAATTTCAGGTCTTCAGGTCTGACCCAGAACACTAGAAGGGGGACCTGTAAGCTATTGTTTTTCGTTGGTAACCGGGCAAAAAAAAAACAGCGCTGAATACTGATACTAAGTTCTCTCAGTTCTCTTTATTGTTGATTGTTTATTGAAAACATTGTTCAACATCTACAAAACAGATTCTTCTTATTCCAATCAACAAAACTTCTGAAAAGGGAAAAAAAGACAATTGCTGTTTGCGCCGTATTTGTGGATACAACGGATACATACATATAAATACGTACAACTCATTGCTTCCATGCGAGTGGTAGCTACTGATTTTGCGTATTTCTAGGTATACTACTGCTGATAGTGCATTGATACCTTGTTGCTGATAGCAACCATCAAGACGGCTCCCAATGCTGTGAATCCCGTGTTTTGGCAACAAAAGACTGCAACCTTAAAACAGACAGCTGAAGGAAATAAGTACAAATCAAGAAGAAATCGAGAGGAAACAAATCAAGAAACTGGTTGCTTGTAATTACAAGCAAGAATGATTATGATTAGAAACATAGCAAGAGGATGCTCCACCAGAACGTCTGCAGCTCTAGCAGCTTCCCTTTTGCGCAGCAGGCTCCTCAGCAACTGCTACAATCTTCCACACTCCAATATGCCCAACAATGCCTATCTCAACTTCAGGCTGGATTTTAGAAAATGCTACTCCAAAAGCACTGGCGGTGAAGAAATCCCCAACGAAATTGAAAGGTTATCCTCTAACGAGTACCACAAGATATCGAACCTCTATCTCGAGACCCTCTTCGACAACTTGGAGTTGATCAGCGAGCTGGACGAGAACATTGACGTGGAATACAGCGATGGAGTCATGACGTTGGAGCTCAGCGACGTAGGGACCTACGTTATCAACAAACAGCCTCCCAACAAGCAAATCTGGCTCAGCAGCCCCATCTCAGGTCCAAAGCGATTCGACTACGATGCTCCCTCTGGCAAATGGCTCTCGCTCAGAGATGGCTCCATCTTGGGCGACATCCTCCGAACAGAAATCAGCAATGCCCTCCATAGCGAGCACACGTTGGAGGGAATTGACGATTGATGCTGGTGCTGGTGCTGGTACTTCTCCTGCTGGCACTTCTTCTGCTGGCATTTCTTCTGCTTCTTCTGAGTTACTGCAGTGTAAATAGTTCTCTTCCTTCTAATCAACGCTTCAATATTTCCACTCCGGAAAATGCGCACTGATTGGCCAAAAAGCAAAATCTCACACTTTTTCTAAAATGCAAATTTTTTTACCTCTTTCTCTCTCTCAATCTTCCAATGCATTCAGTGTACTTGATGAATTTGTTAGCCCAGGAACATATAAGCACTTAGATCCTTATTTCGTCAATTTATATTTATTCATTGATATATTTGTTTTGGTGTGAATTCATATAAATATCTCTAGTTTTATGTTTCCGAACAACAACCAATACCAGTACCATAATTACCACAACCAACAAAGCTATCGTTATCATCAGAGAACCCAAAGAAACCAATACATTAACAATAATCAAAATACTTACAACGCTCAATTAGAAAATAACAGAAATAACTCCTACTTTTCCTTCTATTTTTCGCTATTTCTTTATTTTTGTCTACTAGTAATCTCGCTAAATCTATTATTTTACAACTCTCTAACTTCCAATTTTTTACTTATATCCAAAAAACGTATCAATTCGTTTTTGGAAAAATTAGCTTATTTTATTAACTATAAAATGTCAAATTACTTCAACTCTACCTCATTGACCCCCTTTAATCTTAACAACTTGAATAACAGATTTAGTAGTGACAACACCTATTCAAACTATAACAGCAGCAATGATAATAACAATACAAACACTTCTAGCAACAAAAGACAGGCTAACAAAGAAACTGTTCATTTAAAGAGAAAAGCTGTTAAAAGAGGTGGCCTAGTTGGTGGTCTAACTAACGATGGCAACACCTGTTTTATGAACTCGGTTTTGCAATCTTTATCCTCTTCAAACCAACTAAACAATTACTTGAACGACCAGATTTTAATTGAAAACTCTCAATCTCAAATTAATGAATTATCATTCACTAAATCTTTATTAAATTTAATCAATAAACTAAACTCAAAGCATGGCACAACCTTAAAAGAATACAACGTCCAATCATTAGTCAAAAAGATGTCAAATGGTTTTGAAAAACATCGTTTTTTGGGAATTTATAATCAAGAAGACGCCCAAGAATTTTTTCAGTTTATTTTAAATCAATTGGAAAAAGAAAAAAAACTTTTAACCTCAAATAACACCAAAAGTTCAGAAAGTTTACCTGAAGACAATAATGAAAAATTCATTGAAAAAAATGATTCAATGATCATGGGCCTAAAAAACATTGGTTTCCTAGGCCCAGTTTATGTTCCTGCTCTACAAATTGATCCTTCAATAACTAATGGCGAGAACAAAGTCTACAAATTAAATTTACTCACTCCTGTTGATGGTGTTAATGCTGAAAGAATTGGCTGTTTAAACTGTGGCGAAACCGGTGGAATAAGATACTCAGTTATAAGCGGATTTTCACTAAATTTACCCAATTCAATTGACAATTTTAACTATTCTTACAACTATAATAGAAGAAATCAGAACAATTCAATATCTTTAATTGATTTATTGGATGATTATATCAATGAGGAAATTATTGAAAATGTTGAATGCAACAGATGTGGTTTAACCTCAATTGAAAGCACTTTGGAAACTGAGTTATTTAATATTTTAGATCAAAAAAAATCTTTATTATCTGATAAAGGGATGGAAAAAAATAAGCTTAATTCCAAAGATAATAACGATAATAACGATAATAACGATAATAACAATAACGATAATAATGATAATGATGAACAGCTTAAAAAAACTTTGGCCAATCTAGATAAATATATCAATTTATTAAGACTAAGAACGGAAGCAATTAAAACGGAATTGGCTAAACCTATTATTAATGATGACATTTATAAAAAATTGAAAAATAAAAATAGAATTAAAAAGACATCAAAATCCAAACAAAGTTTTATTGAAAGACCACCAGCTTTATTACCAATCCATATTAATAGATCAGTATTCAACTATCAAACCGGAACAGTGGCTAAAAACAATATAAATATTGATTTTCCGCTAAAATTGGATTTAAATGATTTTGTAGCTGTTGATAAAGATATTAATACTGATGCAAGAAAACCAATGAGAATACAAGACGAATTGAAAATTTTGAAGCAACAATTGATTGACGATGAAATTGAATCTATTAATGTAAAGAATGAAATAAGTGAAAATAGTGAAGGAAATAAAGAGAATGAAGAAAATGAAGAAAATGAGAAGGAGAAGGAGAATAATGATATTGATGGTATTAAAATGAATAATATTAACAATTTATCACTAGAAACTAAATCCAAAATTGAGAAAATTGAATTGGAATTAAAAGATAATTACTATCCCAACCTAGTTTATAACTTAAAGTCAGTAATTTTGCATTATGGTACCCATAACTATGGGCATTACACAGCGTATAGAAAGCACAGGGGAATATGGTGGGATATATCAGATGAAGACGTGTCAGTTGCAACTGAAGAAGAAGTATTAAGAGCTCATGGTGTGTTCATGTTATTTTATGAGGTTGATAACCATGAAGATGATGAGTTTGATAAAGATAACTTGATACTTGAGGAAGATGAAGAAGATATTAGGGAAAAGGAGATTATTATTGATAACCCTAATTATAATCCCAATGATGATAGCGATGATGATGTTGGCAGTGAGACTAATCATTTTCATAATGATAGAAATGTTTCTGGAAACTATCGTAATAATAAGGATAATACTAATAGTAGTGGTATAAGTAATAATGATCTTAGCGACTATGAGATTAATAGTGAAAATACTGAAGAGAATGATAGTGATTATCAAGAAAATCACCATGAACAACAGCATGATCAAAGCGATAGACCCGGAAATGATGTTAGCCTTGAGCATGAATTAAAAAAGTTGAATGATAAAAACCCGAGCAATAAATCATTAAGTGGTGATTCAATTGATTCTGAACAAAATGCTATAACACTTGCATCAGCTAATTTGTAGTGAATTATGGCTAATTAAATTTTATTAATTAAATGTCGTCAATTGAATAATACTAGATGGTTAGATTTGCCTAGTTAGATTCATGTAATCAATAATAAGTAATTCGTAATAAAAGTAGATTAAACAAGTTTCTATACTATTTTGCAAAAAATAATTGCCATTTGATAAGAATAATTGGACTACGAAAAAAGCTACTTTATTCTTTTCTCAAGGATTAACACATAATTCAAGTGAAAAATAATTGGTGCCAATCAGTTTCATGAATTCAGCTATCAAAAACCAGTTGAAAAAGCCAGTTGAATCAAATTGAATCTTTTGATAAATTGAATGTATCACAATAAAAACTAATTACCATAAGAGTGGACAAAGTATAATAATGCAATATTCAGCAAAACCACACATTATAGCATATAATCACTGAATTATACGTAATAGACCATCAGCGCGGTTCAAATGCATGACGTGATCTAAGTAATTGGCCAATGAGGGTTTGCCGTGTGGCACCCCGCATGTATGGGATTGGAAGTATGTCGGATCCATATCTGCCAACTCCGGCACACATGACTGACCCGTTGGATCACAACTTCGAGACAAAGTGTTATGATTTGCGGGCAGATGCGTGAAAAATTTTCCTGAGTGACGGTAGTGTTGCAAAAGCAAAGGGGTTTGATGCAGCAGATCTACGCGTGTCTCCAAAACAGCCTCAAATTTCCCACTCTCACAGCCCGTCTACGCAGAAACACCGCGATTGCCGCTTTGGGAACTCAGGATTTTAAGTGAAGAGATGTTTTTTTTTCTTCTTTTCCTTTTCTTCTTTTTTATTTTGGCAAAACGAACAGAATCGTAATTCAAATTAAAATATAATCAGCTATTTTAATTTAACTCCAGATTAAAAAGTTTCTTTATTTATTTTATTTTATTTTATTTTGTTTATTTTATTTTATTTTGTTTAATTTTATTTATTTATTTGTTTAATTTCTTTTCTTTCTTACTCCTTTTGTTTTTGCTTTTTTATCACTTTTTGGTTTAGTTTTGTTAAGTTTTTATTAATTGGTTTTTTTATCAACTTTTCATTCAAGTTTTGAAATTTTTTTAATTGACTATATCATTAATTAATTACATACCAGTTTCTATTTCTATCTTATTTCTAAGCTTTGCTCCAATTGTAATTCATTAATTTATTATCTACGTTGGTCAATTTCAATTAGAAAATTTTTCCAAGGAAAAAGCTAAATCAAATCAGATCAGATCAAATCAAATTATCTCAAAAAAAAATAGGAGAAACCATCCACTATATATTTTTTTTGATCTCAATAACTAAACGCAACAATATCAATATTATATTGTCACAAGAATATTTCTATTAATAACCTCAATAATTTCTTTCTTTCAGTTTTCAATCAAATAATCAATTTCAACTCAAATTATTTTGTATAATAATTATTTATTTTAATTAAAAAAAAATATTAAGGGACATTTTTTAATTAAATCATTTTTTCAAATCATATTATATCTATATCAAATCATTTTAATTATTTATTTACTCACTTACTTACCTCTATCTGTTTAATTTATAACCATATTTATCTTTTTCTATTATTCTTATTCTTATCAATAATATCTTAAATACCTACTATATCCTTCCAAAATGAGTACTGATCAACAACAAGCTCAACAAATTCAACCTCCTGTTTCTATCTCTGTTTCAGATCAAGATCAACAACAAGCTCAACAACAAGCTCAAAATCAAATCCAAAATCAACCCCAAAATCAACAACAACAACAAGATGAAAACTCTCAAGCTCAACAAGCTCAACAACAACCTGAAGTCATTCCTGCTAATGCCACCGAAGGTGGTCGTGAGGTTTCAAATAAAATCCTTTATGTAGGTGGTTTATCTAAAACCGTCACTGAAGATATTTTAAGAGACGTATTTGCTGTTAATGGTCAAGTTGAATCTATTAAAATTCTATTTGATAAAAATAAACCTGGCTTTAATTATGCCTTTATTGAATATGATAACCCACAATCTGCTGAAATAGCTAAACATAATCTTAATGGAAAGGTTATTAATAACTTTGAAATTTCTATTAATTGGGCTTACCAATCCCAACAAGCTAAAAATTCAGAATCCTCTTTCAATATTTTCATCGGTGATTTATCCTCTGAAGTTAATGATGAATTACTAGCCAAATCTTTTTCAAGATTCCAATCAATGATTCAAGCTCACGTAATGTGGGACATGCAAACAGGTAGATCAAGAGGTTATGGTTTTGTCTCATTCTCTGATCATGGCGACGCTGAAAACGCAATTAAAACAATGAATGGCGAATGGATTGGTGGTAGAACCATTCGTTGCAATTGGGCTTCTCATAAACAAAACCAAAATATTCATGCTCAAAACAATTTCCAAATGAATCAAAATTCTTTACCTCAAAATAATAATTTAAATAATCTAAGTTTAAATCAACAACAACAACAACAACAACAGCAACCTGGTGCGGCTCCAAGTAACTTGCCAAACAATTCAAACAATTCAAGCAATATCAACGGCATTCAAATGACTGGCTTACCACCCATTCAATCTTATGAAATGGTTTTAAGACAAACTCCTTCATGGCAAGCCACTGTCTATTTGGGTAATTTAGCTCACTACACAACTCAAAATGAATTGATTCCTCTTTTACAAAACTTCGGCTACATTGTTGACTTTAAATTTCATCCTGACAGAGGTTGCGCTTTTGTTAAATATGATTCCCATGAAAGAGCTGCTTTAGCAATTGTTCAATTAGCTGGTCTTAGTGTTAATGGTAGACCTTTGAAATGTGGTTGGGGAAAAGATAGACCACCTCAATATAATAACTTTGGTCGTGTTATGTATGGTGCTCAACAACGTTAAGTTGTTTATATTGATGAAAAAGGTTTTTTCAAAAAAAAAAAATTAATATAAAATTAATAAAATTGAAAGTAATCCCAAAAAATCAAAAAAATACAAAATTATCCAAAAAAAAATTCAAAAAAAAATTTAAAAAAAAATTTAAAAAAAGCTCAAAAAAACTCAAAAAACACAAAAAAAAAAAAAATTCAAAAAAAAATTTATCTAGATGAATATTTTATTTTATTTTCTATCGTTATTATCTTTTTTTATTATTTTTATTGTTTTTACTATTTTTATCACTTTTATTTTTACTTTTAATTTGATTACTATTACTATCCTTTTATTTATCAAATAAGTTGATTTTTTTTATCATTTTTTAACAATGCTGCTTAATTTTTTTTAAATAAATCAATTTTTATTAATTTTATAAATATTTTTTTTTCTTTTATTCTTTTTCTTATTCTTTTCTTTATTCTTCTCAATTTTTTTAACCTAGGTTTTCTAGTATTGTTATTTGTTTGGTCATTATCTTTATTTGAATTTGCTTAATGATATTTTTTATTAGGTTTTTCAATATGAGTTGAAATATATTGATTTTTGATTTTTTTTACTAATTTTTCTTATTTTTCTTATTTTGATTTTTTTTTTTTTTGCTTTTCTATTAGTTATACTGTATCTAAAGATTTGTGATTTTTTTTATCTATTATAAAATTTTCATTCGAAAATGTATTAAGTTTCAATAAATATTATCCTGAAATATATTATTTTAAAATCTTTAGAAATAAAAAAAAGCGAAAAAAAGGGAAGAGGAACTGAACAGTAATAATAATAACAATAATGATAATAATAATGATATTTCAAAGTTAAAAGAAAAAGATTTCATCTCATGCCAAAAGAATAGAATAAAAAAACAAAACAGAAACAGAAACAGAAACACAAACAGAATTAAAGAAATGATCTATTATACAATAAAATGGTAGTAACACTTTTTCTTTATACACACTAGATTATGAGCCAAATTGAACCTGCTATTAGTGACAAGGCAACAACAGCAGTTATTATTGAGGCTCCAACAATATCAGCAGTATCTATGGATAAAGCCTTACTAGCTTCAGATCCAAGGTCTTCGGTTCCAGCGGCAGGATCACCTTCAGACGAACCACCAGAAGAAGCAGTGTACGGAGCAGGAAGATTATTTATTCTTAAATTCTGCATCACCTCCAAAGCAGACATTTGCTCACCCAAGCCCCATGCTCCATCCCATCCACCATAAAACCAGTTGATACCACAGGTATGACCATCAGTGCCCCCTGAACAAGAAGAGGCAGCACCTAGAGCTGAGGCTCTTAATAACTCGTAAACCTGATCGTATGTCGAAGGAACCATCAACGCTGTGTAGCCCAAAAACCTCGAGAAATAAGCCTTAAAAGATCTTTGATCGTTATTGCAGGTACCAATTCCCTGACAAGCAGCTTCGAACATCACTGAATTGTTGAAGAAAACGGTTGCGCCATCCAATAAGTTCTGGGTTCTGTTCAACCACTTTTCTTCTCCAGTGACATTATACAAGAATGCTGCTCCACCAAGAAACAAGCCTTGATTGTAAGTCCATTGTAATTTGGAAATGTTCTGACAATTGTTATCGATGGTAGCTCCATCATAAACAAACCACCAATCGTCAGTTGTTATGAAATCCACAGAGACCATCCAGTCCCACACCATCTCACACCATTCAATATATGTGCTGTTACCGGTGTATCTGGCCAATCTGGCGCCGATTTGAAACAAGCAGCCATTTGAAACTGAATTTTTATAGTCGTAACCTGAATTCCACTGAAAAATCTGCCATCTTAGACCCCCACCACAATTGTCAGTGTCCCATCTATAAGCTATGGTGTTGAAAACAGCCTGTGCTAAATACAACCAGCCAGGTTCGTCATCTGAAGGATTTGTAAAGTTTTTTTCAGCAGCACTCATGACAGCTAAACCCCAAAAGCCTTGATCATCATTACCTTCAGTGGTTGACTGATTTGATGGAACATAGTCCCAATTATCGCCCACTTGAAATAGTAAAGCTTGTTTTGTGATATTCGCATAGGTATCATTTTCCATAAAGTACCAGTAATCAATCATAGAGCCCCATGCTCCACCAGCTTCCCACCAATAGTATGGATCAGAGAACATACCAATAGTTTCACCATAATCCAAGCCGTTATAGTAATCCATCAACCCATCAGCTACAAGAGCTGTTGCCTGCTTTAAGCTATCTAAATCATCAGGATTCAAATCAAGACCATATGAAAAAATCACTGTGACAAGAAGATAGAATAGTATTTTCAAAAAATTCGTTTTCATTTTCTATTTGAAATAATATGATGTCAAAAAAAGATAGAAAATAATTCTTTTATTGAAGTATTATAAAGAAATATTTGATTGAAAATACGGAGTATGAGATATCGGATGTGTTTAAAAAAATGCTGAGAATGAGTTAAATCTTGGAAAGAATTATTAATAGAATTAGAAGCTTTTTAATAATAGGTTCAAGAAATCCGTCCTGCACGCCACGTGAAATAATCTTGAAGCTTGTCTTTGCAGAGCACCTGCAAAGACGAAAGTGATATCCGCGGGCCCGGCGGTTTTCTTCCGTGATGACCTGAATTGTCGTGGATGTTTTGAGCCGATGGTTTTTCTTTTTTGTATGAGTTATTACATTCTTCAAACACATTGTGCTCAAATTTATGTCAATAGTAGTATTTAGAAATAGTTATGACATTGGTAAAGCCAGAAACAGCTTCAACGTTTTCAGAATTCAAAAATCTTATTTCCCTTTATGGAATTTAAAACTGAACAGTTTTGTATTTACAAATCAAGTACTGAACGCGTACTTATACAGAGCAGCATTTTTGATTCAGGATTTTATATTTCTCAGTCTCTACAAAACCGACAATAAATGATTGTTCGGTGACTGATATACATGGTTTTACTTGATAATACCTGAAAATACCTTTTTGAATTACCGTGCTGACTTGGCTGTGGACTCAAACACTGTTAAGTTATCTGTAGATGAATGCTTTCAAGCACCTTGCTATGCGAGATCCCACGTATAGATTACATATAATTCGAGCCAGCTAGGAGGGATTACCGGGTCCAAATCCGGATATCCGTCAACAGGGGGATTTTTATCAGACACGGGACATGCTCAAGACCAAGCAGGATTATGCAGCGCCTACACATGCCGAACCAGCCAATGGTGTATCGATAGGGTTAACATGATATATCAAGCTACCTGGGCATGTGTCTGGGGTCCCTAGCCCCAGCTACATAGATAGATTTTTTGGTTGTTCCTCTTCGAAAAAGAAGATAGAAGGAACGAGCATCTATTACAACAGCAAGGATTATGACAAGTGTCTAAGCGGTTAGATGAAAAAGGGTTTACTATTTATAGCTATCTAGTTACAGTTAATAGTCATAGATAATTGTTCTACAAGGCAACAAGCTTATAAGACACATCACAGCTAGGGAGGCTTACAACCCTTATTGTTTTTCTGCAGTACTTCAAACACATTTGAACGTCAACGAGACATAGTATCTGTTAAACACACATTTCTTACTGCTGCAAAGTTCCATAGATTCGCAACTGGCTGTGGTTTGACTTTGAATGTTAGACAGTTGAAGAAAAAGTAATCAATTACTTTTTCTACTCGAATTGAGATACTACGACTACAAAAATAAAAAGTTACATTATATTATTGATTGATACTATTATTATCAAATAATTCTATGACTATATATAATTATGTTCAAACATAACTGAGCATCACCTTACATTGTTATAGCAACGTAACTTAAACATCCAACATTCCAAACAGATTTCAAATTTGCTCTGGCTGGCAATCAACTTGCTTTCATTTAGCAGTACGTTTGAAACCAATGCTCAAATGTTTTGACTATCCAACAAAATGTGATTTAAAAAAACCCAAATCATGGAAAGTAATAGAAAAAAAAAGCATTTAATTATGTTTTAATCCACAGCATCGGTTTATAATTGAACGTGAGAATAATGTAGTGTTCGATTGTAAATATTGTACTAATTGTAGATATAGAGGGTCATCATCGTTATAAAAAGCTTATCCACTCAAAAATAGTATTAATTACTTTTTTTTTTATCAAGTTGTTATTTATATATTTGTTACAAAATATTAATGTGAATTTAGATAATAATTACGTTCTTAATGGTCTTATAATCATGTATTTTATACCAATCATAATTCATAAAAAGACAAAAACAAATAAGATGTATTTATTGTGCTAATAATTATATTTTATGTAATTAATATACCTGGTTTTTTTGATAGGTTTATTTTCTTTATTTTCCTCAGTCTTGAATTTATTATTTTACTTGAAGACAATAAGTTCAGACCCAAAGAAAACCCAACGAACTGAATATTTTATAAAATTTTCGAGCCCTAAAACCATTCCATTGTGATCAAAAGAATTTTAAACCTCCCTTAACATAAAATAAGTAAAATATCCAATTTATTTAATTTTTTTATTTATAGATTGAAATTATAGATTTTGAAAAAAAAATAATTGAATATAACAAAAGCCAATCAAACAATGAAGCAGCAATTAAGACAATCTTCAAAATCTTGACAATATTCATCGTTTGTAGTTTGGTTTATTCCTTGATCTGCTGCAATGGCGACAATTGGTCCTCTTAAAGCTGCAGCCATTATAATATTTGGGTAGTCTGTATAATAATTCAGTGATTTTTTGATGTTGAATTTAATTAATGAATCACTATTAAAAAACAATCAAATAAACATATGCAATAAGAACGCTACTTTCTATACTATTCACATTAAGTAATGAATATTTATTGATTTAGTAGAGGCTACACCAAGCTTGTGTTTTCATCATTTGAATCAGTTCCCAATTAAGAAAACTCTAAATTTGCTATAGAAACATCCAATATTCTGTCTTTAGTATTGGAGTTAAACAATACAACAAGTCCCTCTAACCAGCTGAAATAAGTATTAATTACACTCGGCAAAACAGTAAAAAAACATAGGAAATACTTACTGGTCTTTTTGGCTAAAATGTTTTCTATTTCTTAGACTAATTTCCGTCCCAAATTTCACTTTCTGATCCTGTTCTATTTAAGAATCGAGGTCAAAATTTGTACCTTAAAACGGTCGTAAGACTTACTTGTGGATATAGTATTTTGTTGAAATCTGAGAAAGAAAAAAAGAGAGGCAATTATGTAGAAAGTTTGATTAATTTTAACATTTTTACATTGGCTACGGCAGTTTATGATGGGTTTTGAAATGTTAGCAAATTAGAATTGGGCCTCTTCTAAACACATCCATAGTTTTGAACCTATACACTAATTTTTGAATTGAATGTGATTTGAATTATATATTTTGAACTAAATAATTCAAAAAATGCCAAATGTTCAAGACACCAGCAATCACAATTTTTAATTTTCGTCTTCAAATGCAATATCCGTGGACCTGTTTATGATCAGTTCAGCTTGTGGATAATTTTTGGCATTAGCTGTTTGAGGTTTAGTATCAGCTGTGGTTTGTTTATTATTGTTGTAATTAAATTGGATCATAGGTAGATGTGTATCAGCCATATTGTCATGTATTGAAATTTGATTTTGTATTTACTACAAGAATACGAAAATTAATCCAATAATTTTTTTATAAAATCAGCTATAACTAAGGATTGATAGTAGATATTCTTTTGAGTATTTTATCAAAAATCTCTGTATTTATACTGCTGCTAAACTCAAGGGGTAAATCGAAAAACCCTCCAGTTCAACCAATGTATCTGAGCCTTTTGAAAAAAAATCTCAGCTCACAGACCTAGCTATGAACTTAATCTAAATCAAAAACTCTCTTTTAAAAACTTTTTTGATGCTTATTTTGTATTAAACAAATCAGTTTTATTTATTTTTCAATCAACATAAGCCACCCAGATATTACTTAAAAATGATGTTAAGATAATGGAAAAAGAATAAAAACAATCATATTCTGAAATTACAAGTCATTCAGAAATCAAAAAAATTATTGATTTCATTAAAAGTCTAATAGAAACTAAACAGAAGATTATCTATTTACCTGAGTCAGTACATTGTTTGCAATCTATTGTAATTATATTTTCAAGGTGTTTGGTTTTTAAAGTTAGACTTGAAATGCTGTAAGGGAAGCATTGTATAGCATATCTATTTTATACAATTGAAAAGTATAACTTCAAATATCAACACATTAAATGTTTACACTTTCTCTGTGAATTTCTTGCTAAACATCAGTGATTTTTATCAAATTGGATATATGCGTACATCACTTATTTTTAAGAATATTTTTGGGTAATCAGGACTATATGCTATAATCCTTTGACCAATAAAGAATAGATTTGTTATCAACGATTTTTTGTAAGATGAGTTGAATTTGATTTTCATAGTAACTAATCTGTTTTGACAAATTTGTTGTGAACTTTAACAGTATCCTTTAACACTTAGATCCATTGGCTTATATTTATTTTATATTTATTGACTCTTTACTCCAAAATATTCTTTATAAATGAATGATATATGCAGGTACCCAATTTGGTAAAAATGAACGATTTTTAACAAGTATACAACAAAAAGAATTGATTTATAACTGGAAATTCGATCTGGTTTTTATGAGTTTACAGTGGCAAGTTTTGAATAGATTTTATATCAGTTCAAGATAAATATCATGAACAAGATCTTGGAACCCAAAGAGATATTAATCTCATTGATTTTTATCTTGCTTGAATCAGTTCTATCGTAAAAATATATTTGTATTTAACTGGAGCATCCAAAGATATACGCATCAGAATTGTATCACTAACCGGAATATTTCCTGTTGGTTTCAAACAGCCATAGAACGTTTTCGGAAAAATAGCTCATCCGCATACTTCCGCAGCCAAAGTTTCCTGAAATTGTTTTTGTCTGTTCCACAACATCAGAGTGGCTTATTGGAGTCTTGTGGGAATAAGCAATTCATAGATCAAATCTTTTAGATTTCGGTAAAACCTGTTGTTTGATACCAGTTGCTTGACAGACCCAAAGTTCACTGTACTTAGTTTTCGAATCTATCAATGACTTGCTAGCCAATTCTTCAAGTAAAGAAACGGATTTATTGAGCTAATAGGTTTTTATCCAATTTCAACGATTTCAAATGACTATATACAATGGAAATTATTTTATTTTTAGGCTATTTTTATTACTTTCTGGACTAAATAGATTTAAGCTTTTCACCTAAAAATGACTCGAGCATGTTTTTTTTGTTTTAATTCTCATTTATTTGCTTAATTTTGTAATGAGTTATTGATCTAAACTGAGAACAAGGCTTTCGATTATCAGATAACGTGTTAGATTATAGATTATTTAAAATTATTATTGCATATTAAAAGTTAAAGTCCCATTCAAATAATGAAATGCTTTTTTTTTTGATTCCACATTGATTATTTTTCATTTGAGGAAGCCATTAGACTGTTGACTTTTCCAAACTTTGATTAGTCATTAATGGCTTAATGAAGCGACTGAAATACAATTTTTTATTAAGAAACAACTTTTATGAGTTTAAAATTTATTGAATTTAAATCAAAAATGTTGATATTAGTATTTTTTAATTACATAAATGTGCAAAGAAAAACAAATAAAGTTTTTTAAAAAATATTATTTAGAAGTAGGGTTTCAATCACAAAAAACCAAATGTATTTTAATTTTTTTGTTTTAATTTTTTACATAGATTTATATTTATGATTAACTGAATCCAACTTCAAAGGTTTTTTTGAAAAGAAGCAAAAACTCATTATCTCAATTTTATAATAATTCAAAAAAAAAAATAAATAATATCCGGTTTGGAAGGTTTTTATTTACAATTATTATCCTTTTAAAAAATTATTATCATATCAATTTAGTGGGTATTATTAT